>JASJOG010000022.1:1852500-2147500 GCA_030142905.1 Heliopora coerulea
AGTTCTTTCTCTTTGTCTTGTTTAACATGTCAGTGATGATTCTGTTCGAGTTCTTTCGAAGCATCAAATATATCAGTTACATGGAAAATTACCGAAGTATTTTCACCTTATGAAGGTGGTAAATGCGAAGTAGCTTAATTACAACCGGAAACGGCAACCGGCAAATAGCTACTTAGGAAGAAGTCGCCCTTCCGTGGTAGTTTCTCGTTACCCGTTGGCCGTAAACGCTTATGAAATCTCTCTACGACCTAATCTACACAGTATGGTTGTATCCGATTGTTCATCCTGATGTATGCTATTCAGTTACAAGAGTCTTCAGGAAGTATTGCAACATTCGCGAGCGAATCATAAGCAGGAATTGTGTTCTTAAGAGTTAATTAGATACGCCAAGGTAAATAATTGTTTTGTATGCGGCCGTTATACTATGAGTATGGGGCCTAACAACGCACATACAATACTTCGGCAAATCTTCGTAAGAACTAAGTTGCACTCCCGTGAATAAAATTGTAATCTCTTATTACACCTTCTTTTGCAGAAGGGTCAATTCAAGCCGAAAGGAGGTTTCAGCAAACCGCCATTGCCCGGTATAGTAAATCATATTTAAAAGAAGATACCGTTTGTGCTTGATCAATTTCGGTTAATTTACATCATTCCTTTTGTAGGGGGAAAGCCTCGGGTTGTGAATTCCAGCTTTGACAGTCCTGAAGCGACCCCAGTAAGGGCAGATCACAATCAGAATAAAAGAAATCCGCAAAGTGCTTACTGTTATGCTGGTGTCGAATTTAGACCGTTACACGTTACAGGTGATGGAGGGATTAGTACCGCGATCTTGCCGCCTAGAAGTCGTGACTCATCCAAAGCGGTAGTGAAACCGAAGAAAGAGGTTACACCCTACGAGGAAGTAGATATACCAGCAGGCAATTTTGACAAGGTTAATCCCGAAAGCTTTTTAGCTGAACCAAATCAGACTAATTTAAATACGCTAAATAATAGTGCTGTCGCTGCTTTTACGTCTGATATGCAAGATATGACGCAGGCATGCTTGCTTATGGACGATAAAAGAGATTTACAACAATCAGCTTTAACTCATTCTTCTGGGAAAAAACCTCCTCCACTGCCAAAGCCATACTCAAAATCTAAGGAGGGTGTCGATATGCCTGACGCTGGAAAAAGGAGGACACCTCCGCCGATGCCGAAACCTTACAATTCTCGAAATGGGAAGGAAAGAAGTGAAGAACCAAGTCAACCACGAGGTATGGTATATAGGCTTTATCGTTTTTAGGAAGTCCAAGAAAAAGAGATTACTGATTGAGTCCAGCGCAACTGAATGTTGTCCGTACACGTCTGTTATACAGTTGTTACTGTAATTTGTAAACTGTAGAGTTTTGGTTAATTACGAGCGAAGACTACTGACGCATACAAAACTAATGTGCTTTGGAAGACCTTTGTGGCAGTAAAATACTGTACGGTGGCAGTACTACACAACCCTGATCACCATATATCTTACTTTACGTAACTCAATGATCTAAGCATCTTCTCGGCATTCCGAAAGTCTATTTTCAGGCTCTCCGGGACGTTTTTCCCTCGCCCACCGCGCTAAGCGCGGTGCTCGGGCCAAAGGTCCGAGCGGGCGAGGGTACTAATCTCGACGTGCGTGGAGTCCTTTTACACGCGTGGTGATTGGGGAGAAAAATTTTCACATTGCGTATCTATGTTTATATACATATATATATATATATATATATATATATATATATATATATATAGGTATATATCCATGGATTCCGTTCACTCAAGAAGGCCGTGTGCAAGCTCGGGGATTGGTATGTTGTTGATCAAACCTTAGGTTACTTAGGTCCGTATTGAAGCAAATTGGTTTGGTCTCGTTTTTTTCCGTTTCATGGATCTCTCAGACATTGTTTACATCATTTGAACACTGGAGCCAGTAAATGATTTAAGACCGCCAAACGAAATGGCTCTCTTGGTACTTGCGGCTGGTTTCAACTCGAAATACTATTAGGTCGCAACTAATATAGGGTCTTGATGCGAACATCCATTGTTTAGCAGTAGAATTGTCAGAACGGATCTCTTACCATTCATTAAACCATTTAAAGTTATTCTCACCAAACGCTTTGTTTTAATAAAACTTAATCAAAATTTTAATCGTAAATATGGCGACAAGCAGTTTAAATATTAGCTATGTCGGTTGTTAATTTGAGGCCGAATTTTGCGTGTTTTATAGTATCTTTATTATTATTTCATTCCGTCTTCCAGTTATAGAAAGGACGATTTTTCTGACAAGTTGGAAAATTATCTATGTTACTTGGATTCTCGAGTGATATTTTGTTACATTTTTATTCTCAGCATCCCTCCCGCTGTCTGACGTTTCTCGCCTCTGTCAATCTAACGAAAACTCTAAAAACAAAACGCCCATGCAACCACACCCACGTATGCTTGGGTGTGTCACACAAAAGTGTTTCAATATTTACATGCTTGACAGAATTTGTTACAGTGTCCAAATGTTGTGTTTTTCTTATACTGCGTACCCTCTTCCAGTTATAGTATGGAGGATTTGTCTTTTTGACAATTTCGAAAAATTATCAATGTTACTTGGATTCTCGAGAGATATATTGGAAGGGTGGGCGAGGGGTTGTTGCGTGCACGTAATTCTAGTCATGACATAATTTCGCCTTTAATTCACTAAACAATTCGTAATTCATCCGATATTAAGAAAATGTTGAAATTTTTTGTTATACCAGAACAAGTTACCGTCTTTTATTTCGTAATTTTCTTTGACTTATACTTGCCGCGTTTCAGCTTCTGCCTGTATATGCTTAAGTTGGTAAAGTTGCTCCATGTTCACCCTGTCAGGAGCATTTGGCGAGGGGACAAATTCGAGTAATTAAAATCGAAAGGAGATCCCGATTACACAATTTGCCATAAGTTCATTTTTTTCTCATTGGGTTCTCTTTCCCATTGTCTTTGTGTTCTGTCTTTTTACGTGAATTTTAAGATTTCATCTATAATCTTGGCTATAAATTCCTGAGACAGCGATATGATACCCTGCTAACCGTACCAACGACATCGCTACCTCTCCCTTCCCTCTCCCCTCGCACAGTGTGGCTCCAGTTCACTGTGTTAGATTATGCCGGCTTGTTACAAGCAAGGCGAAAAATTGCCTGAAAACTTGCAACATTGATGTCGGGAAGGGATGGTGAAAAGGTTATAAATTTCTAAAAGTCTTCACTATTTTTGGCCATGACTATAGTTCTTTAGTAACCTCTATCACAGGGTATTTTCTCCGCTCACTAGAAGACTCTTGTTGCGACTGGTCACGTGATACCCAATTGACTGGTCACGTGATATCGTGGTGACTGCATGAGAAAGAACATCGTTTGTTAATTTTTAAGTTTTGGGTAATGCAAAAGAATTCGAGACGGTTTAAAACAAATATGGATAGAACATCTCGGTGACCAACAGGAAAACATCCCGCTGTTCCTTTCGTGATCCTGCACAATTTGAACATGAGAGACGAGTCTCACGAAATGAAAGGATATCTCGAGTATTATTTTCATAGGGGATATTAATGTGACCAAATAGTTACACTTCTTGTTTAATATAATATATATGAAAAAAATTCTCGAATCTGATTGGCTAAGAGCAGTGCAATTTCAAGATAACACAGTGCCGAAAAAAGGTAATTCAGTAATGTGCACTGACTTACCTTTTTTCGACACTGTATGACTTTTTTTCATGTATATTATTAATTGGTAATAGCATGACTTCTCGTGCATGCAATTTGGGAAAAACACGCACTTGTGAGTTTTTCAGAGACCTCAAATAGCACTCGTCCTTCGGACTGGTGTTATTTTGATAGTGTTTGAAAACCCACTCATGTCTGTTTTTTCCAAATTGCACTCGAAACCGTGCTGTTACCTATGCAAATACCACGATATAAAAGTATGTTCAAGAGCTTTGAAGAGGAGGTTAAAAGATTACGGACTAAAGAAGTACGAGTGTAACCAAAAGTGGAAGGTTGAGAGTAAGTTAAGTTATAGAGAAGAGTATTCTCGAAGGACCAAGCGTTCCTCTGTTATTCGCAAATACTCGATACAGTCGATAAATTGGCGTTTTTCATCCGTGTCCGCTAGCCTATTCCGCCTACGTACCGTAGAAACCCAAATATATATAGCAATGTAGATAATACACAAATAGGATTGAGTAAAGACATGCATATAGAGGGTGATCTGATCTTTTGCCTTGCTTGTTGCGGATACAGCTGCGAGATTTTTGGCAGACTTTTATTGCGTAATGTTTGAACGCTAACCCACACATTCGTCAGTATTCGTATGATTCCGTTGTATATACTGTATAATGGCACCTGTATTCACGCACCGAATTTCCCTCCAGCTCAGTTCTGCAGCTACAATAATTCGTAACTGTGAACAAACGACCAAAGGAAATCATTATGTTGTTCTTCATGCCGTGATAAAGACATTCGATGCGCTGTGATGTGTTCACACGGCACCAAACTGACATAAAATTTTCGGTGAATTTGCTCAAAGAAAATCGGTCCAAAAGACTCTTTCCTGGCAATCCACAAGTTGTATATATGTATGTAAATGTCTTTTCTCAATCCTATTTGTGTATTATCGGCATTGCTACTTTACTTTCTACGTTTCGTAGGAGGAATGGGTTACTGGCCATCTTTCGTATGGAAAAACGCCAATTTATTAATGATTATTGACTATTTGCTGACAACAGAGGAACTCTTCTTAGCTCTTCGAGAATAAATATCTCTACAAGTTTTCATTTTTAGGTCATTCTGCCTTTCTTTTTTTAATTTTTTTTTTATGTATTTATAGACCGTGGACGTTTTATTCTCGACCATCCACTTTTGGTCACACCCGTGCTTCTTCATTCCGTAACATTTTAACCATTTCTTCAAAGCTCTTGAATGTATTTTTATAACATGGTATTTAACAAGAAATGAAACAATTTGGTCACATTTATATCCCCTGTGAAAGTGATACTCCATATATCCTTTCATTTTGTTGTGAGAGACTAGTCTGCCATGTTAAAACTGTGGATTGTGACAAGAACAGGGAGATGTTTCTCAGTAGGTTGCCAAGAGAAGATTGGTTTTGTTTGGAACAACTGTATTTTTTATTTGCAGCAGCGTTAGTTTTTGTTTTGGAGCAGCTTTAGTTTTCATTTTCAGCAGCAACCAATTATTCTATAAGACTGTGAATTGCGTGCAGCAGTTACATATTGTCTGCAGCAGTTACGAATAGTTTGCAGCAGCTACAAATAGTTTGTAGCAACTGTAATTTATTTGCAGCAAACGTCTTATTTGCTGCATGTCCCGTAGCGGCCACCCCAAGAAATTGATACAATAACACTTTTCTAATTGGAAGAGGTATAATAAAAAAGAACTGGGAATATTTTCTTCAATGCACAATTTAAATCATTATTTCTAATTCTGGCATCACATGTCTTTTCATTTCTCGTGCATTCTCTTTCGCGTGTTCATTCTTACTCTTATTTTAATTCGCATTCTCATTCTTATTCTTAATATAAGGTGACTTAGAAGTAGATGCAGTGTATGCAGTTGTACAGAAGCCGTCCAAACCAAAACATGTGGTGGAACAGAAAGAGGAAAAGACAGAAGAAGAGGAAAATATTGACGAGACTCCTCCTCCACTACCTAGTCGACCGGACTTTGAAACCGAAGAAGATCTGAGAAAATCGCAAGAAAACGTAGTTGGTGTTGATCCTCAAGAAGTGGCTGAAAAATCAAACAAGGAACTTTCAAGCGACAATGATAAACCGGCTAAACATGTCAACGCCTACTTAGTAACTGACATTATCAACCAACCATCTACTAAGATGTTTGGACAACCGGAAATGTACGAGCCAGTTTCGGACGTTCGCGATGAAGAAGAAACATATTCGAATGGAAGCGACCTCCCGGAAGGATGGCAGGAAGTGAACGATGCTGGAGACACTTACTATTGGCATGTAGCCAGTGGGACCACCCAGTGGGAGAAACCACAGGTAAATGTAATTAGTTCACAGCAATCCGATACGCAGAGACGAAAACGGAACTTATGTTTCGTATGCGTTGTAACCCACAATCGTGTTCAAACTGGCGTAGCACATCATACAGATATGCATACATAGGTATGCACACATTTGCCCGCTTTTGCCCTAGAAATCGTTTTTCTTGTACTTTACTATAATAAGTGCATTTTCCTAGTTGCTCCTTTTTCTTCGTTTTAATAATATGTGCCATGTAAATTATTGCATTTTCAGGCAATACTTATAGCTATCGAAAATCATTACTAGCCGTCAGTTTGAAAAAATACAAATTGCAATCCAAAAATTAACATTTGGTAACATCCAAGATTTGGATTAAAAAATCAAGACAACAAAGTTTAATAGTACAACAAATGAAATAAAAACAAAATTTCACCATGGAACTTTACCTTCTAGTTTTCTTTTTTTACAAGATTTAATTTTAGTATTGTTTTATACGTATCAAAAACAATTAAGGTGTTCTAAATATTGTCAACCATTAATAATTTGTAAAAAGGAAACCAAAATCGTCCGGATTTTCAAACATTTTCGCCGTAAATTTGTTATTTCAAAGGCTTATAAATGCTAAATAGTCGGTAGATGTGCTCTTTAGACGAATTCTTTAGATAAGGGATCTACAATACTTGCATCCTAGCTGTCTAAGGTTTTCTTGCGCTCACTCTGCGTTCGCCTTGTAAATCCGATACAGGTTAGCCATTATTGCATATAATAAACAAAATTGTCTGTATGATTATTGATGTAATGTAATAAATCTCAACTGATTCTTGCAGTTGGGACGGTTCAAGGTTTGTTCATGTCTCCCTCGACCGACACCAAGTTAATTCATCCCGTGAAAGTTTTTTGGTACAGTGCTATGTAATCTTGAAGCTTATTGTTACACTATTAATGGAACTGTTTTACGGAGCACGGTAATATGCTGGTAACATCCAATGACCTCGAAATAGAGACCGGATTGAGCAACTGTTGTCTCGCCTGCGTAGAAAATTGAAGCCGGAAGAGACGTTCAAAATCTCGTGGTAACCATATTGCGAAGACCCACGTCTAGTTATGTGGCTGTTACTGAGTAATAATTTTCGCTTTAGGTGTGCGTCTAAACCTTAAAAACCAGTTAACCATTACGTTTTAAACAAAATCTACCTATCGATTTGGAAGAACCTTAGAAGGGTCAAGAATCATGAAAAATCAGCCAAAATTCGACGATCTTTGCCCTGCGAAAACCGTTACCATCCAACTGTCTGAAGACGTGAGGACTGAAATAAGAGAGAAATTGCAAATACCATTCTGTAATTTTAGCAGTTTGAAAGTGACTTTACAATAGACAGGAAATATTACCGTTTCAAAATTCGTCTTGTTTTCATATATCTCGAATCTCTGGTATATAAGATGTTTTTTTTGGGGGTTTGTTTTGTTGTTTTTATTGAGCAAATATAGCGATTTATTAACTATCATTAACAAACGGCTTTTGGCCGTTTAATCGAAAGTGGACAGTCTTTCGCTCTGATCAATCACTGAATCAACCTTCCAAACCCAATTTATCGCTAACTATAGGTGACCAGGGAAGATAGGTATTTTACTCCTTCAAAAGGTTAATGCATGTAATTTCTTTGCACAAGTGCATGTTGTAAACTTAGGCTTCACAGCTGCTTGTTATGCTTTTTTAGCTTTTTTACTAAACAACGTTTCTGGTGCAAAAATGAGAAAAAGTTAAATAAACTAGTTCTCCTCCCGCGTCATTAAGAACCACAATCTAATCTAAAGTGATACTGATTAACTTGTTCAATCACTGCCTGCATGTGTATAAATATTTAGCATATACCTTGCAGGTGAATAGTGCTTTTTGCGCAACCTGATTGGTTCCTCTACCTTGGAATATCTTATACTATTCGCCTTCGAGCACAACAACATAGCATCCCGTTTTGTATGAGTTACGGATGAAGAATTTTTTTGGTAAACGATTTCGCCGTGCCAGGCAATACCTAAAAAGCAATGAAATATTAAAAGTGTTTAGAGATTTTTACTTTTTAGCGTTAAATGCACTTGGATGTGTTCTCGGCTCGGTAAATGTCCACCACCATTCTCCTTCGCTTGGGTGAATAATTGTTAAATGGCTTCTCCTTGAAGACCAGTTGAATGCCAATTGTAGTGAAAAACGAAATATTTACCCTGAAAAACAGACGTGCAAACATATCGACCATGAAAATTAAATAGCTTAAACGAAAAGAAAGCTCACGTTGCTACCTGACTTCAATCAAATGAACCCTTACGCTGTGATTACTAGTGCGAAATCTCGAACCACTGGGCAACAGCAACTAAGATGATAGAGCAAAGGCTACAGAAGTCACCAATCTGTCACCTGATGACGGGCGAGACATTCAAATTACTGAGCTACAAGAACTTAGATGGTTAAGTACAGGTCACCATGTATACAAGCCTTGATAGTCTGAAGACTAGTGAATATTTAGCTATATGGACTGAGGTCATGTACACATTCTATTTGAGATATAGACAGATGTGATATTTAAATGATATTTGATAGAGTCAAACTGAAAATACCACCAATGGGCTAGGTAGTGTACCGTAACACATCAGAAAATAATGACGTGGTTGAACGTGAGCTGAAGTAGCACAAAAAATATTTTGTAACCTAAAACATTGGAACTCAATTTTGTGCAGGCCTTGTTTAGCTAAGGATGATTGAAGCTCACAATTTTATAGAACAACTGTAGGACAATTATCACCAAGCCGACCTATAAGATTTTATGTTCAAACCTTTCAAAATAACGTGATTTAGCCGCCAAGTTCGATAACCATTTACATCGATTCAAATGTCCAAACACATGTACAGCATCAATGGGTAATTTAAAGTTCAACAGATGCTGGAGTTTAACCGTCTACAAATAAATCATGGTATAGATAAAACACATCACAGTTAAATCGGCAAATAAGCGCAACAGCAATACAAAGAGAGAACCAAATTCACATGCATTCTCTTGCGGACTTGGCAGATATTTATTTAACGCGTTTAGTTAACCGTAAAGCAAATGTTTAGGCAGGTGTATGTCGCAAAAAAAGTATTTAAAAAACGAAAAACAAATCCAGAACTCATTTATTGGTTAGGAAAAGATTGCAGACGTCAATTTGATTGTAAACTCTTCTCAACCTCCCTGAAATTGGCGAAAACCGTTTAACTGCTACAACTCTTATTTACGCCATATTGTTTAAGGCCTGGTTGAGTCCTTTCATTATGGCCGCCGCTCAGTTACTCCCAGCTTCACTTCTCATGCCCAGTTGCTCTATCCAGCTTTATTTCGAGGTTAATGGTGACATCCAGTTCAGCATGGCGTTGCTTGCAGTAGATTAAAAACTTATCTTAACATACAATGAATCTGTTCTTTAGAAAGCTGAAAATGTCTCCAGCTCTGTCAAACATCAGGCTAACCAGTAAGTATAGAAAAACGTAATTAAATACAATGATGGACTTGAAACGAACGAAAGAAATCATCCACCTGAACACTCTCTTTCCAACCGCGATACTATCAGACTTCAAGCGGCGTTAGCAGAGATTACCAAAAACCTGGAAACCCCTCCCAAAAAACGTGCCGCTTCCTCCTAATCTCATACTATTTTTGGGGGGCGACAACCCGTAACTTCAAAAGGGAGTGCATGGAAAGTACCTCGGTAAATTTATTAAGCAAAGGGTTCGAGGAAAGGTTAGTTCACATGTACTGAAGTCAACATTTCATTTAATTTCTTTATTTACCCAAACTATGTTAAAGGAAGCACGATCAGTGTAATGACGCGGAAATTATTTAAGTTTGACATTGATCATTCTTTTGGTTCCCGAATTGCGCTGTAAAGGAATATTCCTCGTCCAACTTTCACATTTACCTGCACAACTATATATTTGAAGTACTAGAGAACTAGGAATGAGGAATGAAATCATTTTCATAGGTTATAGCTCATTTTCTGGTTTGCACAGTATATGTCTTTTTAATTTTTTATTAATCGAGTCCCTAAAACCTTAACTAAATGTATTTTTAGCGACCAGCAGAAACCCAAGCCTAAAACTGAGCTGAAAACGGTAAGTTTTGTGTCTTTTTCCAGACAAATCTGGAAGATTTGTCTGCTTTGTCATAGACATTTTATGCATGGCCGGTTTTCCTACTCGGTACTTTCTGGGCTGGAGCAGCTAATCCTGCAGCTGAGTCTACAATTAAATATTGTTGTTTTTGAAAGCTTTCAAGCAAGGAGAATATTTATGCATAATGTGCCTCGTTTGCTCGTCGAACTGCAACCTGTTTAAAACATGGCTAACGTTATCACCTTTGCCTTGCCTAAGCGACTTTATTGTTTTCCGTATCTAAATCAACAGAATTCAAATTAATCGTTAAGTTCAAGTTGAAATGGATGCGCGAAATAAGCTCAGTCCAAAAATAAAGGTTTCAGTTCGGCATTCAATTGGACCTCATTTTCAGTGACCCTGACAGTGCTGCTAATTCTCTTAAGTCTGGCTGGAGTTTAACACAGGTGACGGAACTTAAAAATTGTTGGGAGGGCACTAGTAAACCTAGGTTCTCAAAATGTTGCTAGACGTTTAAAAGAAGCGATAATTTTAGGGGCTCTGGAGGTATAACCTTCCAGGACGTCTTCAGTTTTGAAGTCTAAAGAATGCTTAGGCCGTGGGCAAACGAGGAATCATTGCTGCGGAAACTTTGGGATTTTGTTTCTCCGTTCGCCCACCCGTAGAAACATTGTTGCTTAAGCAAAATTTTCTTCGCGGCCTCGATTTCTATTTCGGGAACATCGTTTCTTCGTTTGTCCACCTGAGAAACGATGTTACTTAGTTCCCATGACTTCGTTGCATACACTGCGCTTTATACGTTAATTTACACCACTTGTGAATGTTTCTCACGAAGTGCTTCCTCGTTTGACCATTTAAGGGAAACATTGGGAAAGAATGGGAAACAAGCAGGGAAACAATGTTCCCTCGTTTATCCAGGGCCTTTGCTTTCTGATTAAAGAAATTTATAACTTTTCTTGATCCTGAGAAGTGTAAAAAAGTTTGTGTTACGGATCTTCAGATTATTTGAGTAGTTTGATTTCTGGCATCCAAGCTTTTAAAATGTTATTAGTCGTTTGCTATGTTAGAAATGGTCACATTACTATTGGTTGTGGAATACAGGAGATTGAATAAGAAAGAAGGTAATGCTTCGAATACAAGAACTTTTATTGAGTTACTCTCTCATCAGAAAACGTTTTGATTGACGTGATCGTCTCAATCCTTCTTTGTATTGAAACTTTTGCTGTGTGTACTGGGTATTATTCCAATCCTTTGCATATTGTGTAATTAATGTAAAAGTTTTACAGAACATGAAAAGTGGATTAACTTATGACTAGGAAAACAGATTGGCCGGCCACTTGCGATTAGAAATAGTATTGGTCAGATAACTTACACTCGTATCTTGAATAATTTTCTCAACTTTTGCAACAAAAATATTTCTTCTGCATGGATGCCAAATTTATCACTGAAGCTAGGAGCAAGCGGTGCCGTAAAAATCTAACTAAGAGCAATGGTTTTGTAGTGTGTTCAGCGATAAGAAATGTGTGCTCATTACTGAAAAAAAAACCTGTTAAATTGTTTACATCAAAAAATAGTCCGAATCTGTTGTACGTGCAGCTGGTAATTTTGTTTTTAATGCTAATGATATTCACAAGCGTTAAAATTGAAATCAACAAAGCATTGTTTCGATGTGACTGGCTGATATTATTTGCTTGAAATCCTTTCTGGACGATTAGTTCGTATTCATATGTAGATTTTGCTGACTACAGTTAATTCATATGGAGGTCTGCACCGAAAAGCGTTTGGTGATTGTGGGTTTTTAGTCAATTAACGTTTTGTTCAATGTTTTTTTGTTTTTAGCATGTAAATTTCTTGCACAATGAAATCTTGTTCGAGAACATCTTAGCTCTGTTGCCGTCATAAAACGTGTAGTATTCTGTAGTGCAGACGGTACATTAATATCTATTCCAACGCCACGTTTATACATGGTACCGGGCAATCTTTTATCCATCAAAATTTTCGTACAAATCGGCTTCCCAGTTTAAACGAAACCTACATTCCCGGGCGATTGTTTGGGGACATAATGGGAAATGTATGTGAAAAGATGTTCAAGCGATATTTTGGAAACGAAACCATTCGAGAAAATTTTTATCCGGTAAACATTTGTCCAGTACCGTGTGAATGGGGCGTACATGCAAATCTTTAGCTGGTGGCCATATCTTTCTGTTATATCATTGGCTATGTTGATATGCGTTTCTGCAAGTCAAGCACGAAGTTATATTGAAAAGAGGCCTGTAGCATAAAAGATATAGAACTCGCTGAGGCTCAAGGAATCTCTAGCTTTATCAGGACCATGACCTCGTGTTTGCTGAAATCAGTGTATTATTTTTTGAAGCACCATTCCTTTCGTCCTGTTGTATTCCACAACCAAAACAGTTGAGGAGCTATAATTTCTTACATTTCAACCGACAAATTATATTTATTACAATTCAGTCACCAAGTTAGAGTAAAAGTTGACTTCAATTAGTTCAGTGTTACTACTCTTTGTGCCTTCTTTCTGGTATTAACAAAAGTAAGAAATTATTTTCTATATGTATACTCGAGACACGTTTTTCTGAAATGTGACTTGGAATTTATCGGCATCCACTTGGAAAAATACGAAGGCGTATTACACTGCACAGTTTTCTGGAACTATTTCGACAACGATAAAGTTGCTTAAACCACTGCTCTTTGCAAAAGCAATAAACCAAACACAACATGAGATATTTCACTCAATTCAAAAGCAGGTATTCAGGCTAACGTGCCAGTTTTTTGCTGAATTGACGATGTAACCTTTGGTTAAACTGTCGTGTCTCCATAGCATGACTGCTTGAGGTAACATACCTCGGCGACCAACTATCTTTGCCAAGAATCTAAGCAACCTAAAGGTCCATTTACACTTGCGATTTTGTGCCTCGCGATTGGCATCTTGAAATGTGTGTTAAAGTATGTGTGTAAGTAGTATAGAATGTCATGGGTTTATCTCATACACGAGGTGACAATCGCAAAGTACAAAATCGTACGTGTAAACAGGCAATCGTAAAACGAAAATTAATGCCGAGCATAATATTCTGAGAACAGTCATAACAACAGTATTGAGTTGAGAAGATTTAATAAAGTCTGACGTTTCGTTGCTGAACGCGCAATATCTTCAGAGAATATTTACAAAATGAGATGAATGGTAAAATATAATGACAAACAGGATGCTAATAATTTAAATTAATTACGTCAGACTTTATTAAATCTTCTCAACTCTATACTGTTGTTATGGCTGTTCTCAGAATATTATGCTCGGCATTAATTTTCGTTTTACGATTGTGATTTCCGCCTGGCGAATCAATTGCCGTGTAAACAGGCCATTAAGGATAACTGGATAGATTTTGTACTCGTTCTTTACTGGATAGAATCATCAAAGTTGCATTGTCTGTGCACTAAGAACGTTGTCGAATGCGACCCAGATAAGAAGAATTTACTTTTGCTACTTTATTTTTTCAGTTACCTTGCGATTTTTTTTTCGGCGTCTACGCAAGAGTAGTTACAAATGCTTACTATGATTCCCTAAACTGGCTTTTGGCCTGGGACTGGCTTTTGGAATTCTTGTCTCATCCTTTTCAAGAGAAATTTCAATTTACCTTATGTGAAATGAGGATAGCTATGACACCATTAACTGTATACGACCTTGAGACGTGCTGAAAAATCGTGCATTCCTGAGATTATTTGACGTGATTACTTGAAAAACTGCGTGTACAAGTAAAGAATGGAATACCTTGCTTCTGTGAGGAAATCAAGCCTTTAGCTTTCGGTATCCGATGTATCGAATTTCTAGAACAAAAGAACAAATTAGAGAGCAAAAAAAAATAAAGAACAAAAAACAAAAGTAAAAAAAATTCAGGCGTTAAAGAATTAAAGAAAGGGGAGTCCGGGGGCCAAAAATGTTGCCATAGTATAGTTGAGATCTTTCATTTCGTGAGATATGTTTACATGTAAGTTTTACGATATTTCGTTCATCAGTCTCAAAGATGTATACAAAGACGACTACAGATCTCTAAAAGTTCTTTACTTGATATTTTTAGACTTAGCATCCGTCTATTGTAGTGAAAACTACGTCAGTACTGTAACAAAGATATTCATGACTTTTCTTCAGTCGCAATATTGTCGCCACTAGTGTCAATGGTAATCTCGTATTCACATGAAATAAACGCTAATATCTAAAGAATGAAGTAAATTGTGGAAGAGCTTGAAAAGCCATTTCTAATTTAAAAGTTCATTCATACAAGGCAAATTTGGTTTTAGTTTCAAAAACACTTTAAACCTTTTAACTGTCCTAAAGTTTTCCAATAGTTGCTATTGTTTGAGCTGTCCTTGGCCTCCGTGGTCTTCTGGGCACTTAAAGGTTTTAGCGTTTGTTTAGTTTGGGCTGAATTTCGTATGAGAATTTTCCATGTTCCTCCATCTTTCGCCGTGTTTAATATAATTGCACCGGACAGGAAAAAGTACTCCGAACATTAAACAGACTTTTGACTGAATATAGAATAAGGGCGTAGTAACGCAGTGAATTATCGTATTAGGTGTAGTCACAAGAGTTTTGTTAGTGATTGTAGCGCGTAAAGAGTGTAGTAAGAGATGTTTACCTTTTGAACGCTTTAGGTCACAAGTTTTCCAGTTCATTCAATGGGCTGGTTGGAACTAGAGGAGAGTCAGGTTGCTCCGCACAATATGAGCGATACTATTGCTGAATGTATAAGCAATCTAGCCCGTCAGAGGAAAGACCTTTGGAAAACATCGGAAACATGGGGCGAGGTACGTGATTTAGTAAAAACATAGCTTAAGAGCTGTCCTAACTTTAGTAAGATCTCGAGTATCACAAGCTCTCAGTTTACATCACATTGCACGACTACTTATTTGTATTTGTTTGTATTTTCTTTAACCTGGAAACGAATTTGCGAGATATCGCCATGCTGTCATATGACACCTTTTTGGCAAAGACAGTTTTTACTACATTTGCTGTATGAAAAGTTCCACGTACATTAAGTTTAGAGATACCATTGGATTACCGTGTAATCCGATGCCTTCCTGCAGTTAATTGACCTTAAAATAGCTGACCTCCGATAGCACGGTCCGACCAAAAAGTAGCGACTCACCAATTCTTGTGGCCCCTCCGATTGTAAAGCCCCTTCTGAAAGCAGTGACCATCGGATAATAATACTTTCAGAAAGTAGCAGTCTATAAATTGTAATAACCCAAGGATAGTAGATGCCCTGAGGCAGCAGTGCCTCTTTGATAGTAACGGACGTCCCGTTGTTATGCCTGCGCTGAATAAAGTGGAAAATTTTGAATTCTGGCCTCCAAAAATATTCCCACAGTAGCGGCATCTTTGAAAGTACAGTGCGTGACTCTGTATAAAGGTTAGATTTTACGATTTGGATGATGATCAGTATTTTGATGATGATGACAATGAATCTCAGAAAAAGAAGAATGAAAACAGAAAGGACCTTTCATACCTTCAGATTTCAGAGATACTGTTTACCCAGTAAAAAGGGACATTCTTATTTAAACCTTATCTATTTGCAGTAGTAGCTGTAATGTCTTGATCAAATAATCAGCGTTCATGTGGGTTTACATTTTGCTCGGTTTTCTTGATTATCTGTACGGATGTATGGCAGATTCAACCTTAAAGCTTGGTGAGGGATTTGTTGTTATATCCGGACGAGCGGGATCGATGAATTGAAGTGACTGAGCTATCGAAAACGCTCAGGATATATAGAATACAGCTATAGTCTCTACTCGTAAACATCTTGTGGACTATTCATCTCTTAGATTTCATTTATCCACCTCGTTTCTTTCGGACAGATTTCATTGATCAAGTCTAAAAATGAAAAAGAAAAGTTGAAAAAGAAATCTCTCGTATTCGACGTGATTATAAGTCATGTTACAATTTTCCTGAACGTGGCCTTCCGTTGAATTAGAAATTGTTTTTACTTTTTTTGAAACAGTGCGTTCAGTTGTCGTGAGAACTGTTTTAAAACCTCAAGAATACGTACATGTTAATCTACTTGACCATGTTAGTTCACCGTTACACCGAATAGTCGTGGAAAAAACAGTTACATTGAAAGGAAGAGATTTCGCTTTGCCGTTCGGTCGTCAATTTAAACATGAACAGACGTAGCTTCATGAAGCGTTTTCTTTCGCTAAGCACTTTAATTTTGTATTTTGAGACAAAATAGGGCTTACTTGGGTACGTAGGTCTTCTGTCACTCTTTCGTGGGATTCCGGTGATTTAAAATAAGCATTTGGTTGTTTGACCCCAAGTAATCCCTCATTACCACCATATTTTCTAAGAGAATTACCATTTCACCCTATGTTTAAAATCGTTTCTTCACATCAACAATTTTCATCATGAAGACTGTTTTAATTGTGAGACCTTGGAGGTATTCATGGGTGATCATTGGATGTTCGTTTAACTCAAACCTCAAAAGCCGGTTTCTAAGCCTCAGATGGGGGATCAAACCCGGAACCTTCTGATGACTGATGAGAATGCTGTAACCATTGAGCTACCGAGAGCCAGATGGTAAGCTAAGGTACCAATTCGACATATGTGCTGCCTTTGCGACAGCCAAACCCGCAACCTCAGAGCTTCTCACCGGTCATCAGAATGTTGCGGGTTGGATCCCCGTCTGGGGCTCAGTAATCGTTTTTCTGAGGTTTCAGCATGACGAACTTCAAACAATCTTCCATGAGTATCTCCAAGCTCCCTACATTCAAAACACTAGTCGGTAATGAACATCATCATTACCACATCGTGGCTGCCGGAAAGGCAGCGCAAATGTTGGACTTTTACCTTAGCTTACCACCTGAGTCTCGGTAGCTCAATGGTTAGAGCGTCTCACTGGTCATCAGAAGGTTGTGTGTCCAGTCCCCGTCTGATGCTCAGAAATCGTTCATATGAGGATGGAGCTTGACAAACGGCCAACGATCATCCATAAATATCCATGGCAAAAATTATCTTTTGTTGTTATCTGCACCTGTCGAAAGTCAATGGCTTATTTAACTTTTTCTCTCCTCACCTTGTGCTGGCGTGGGATAGTGTACTTCCAGATACGTGACTTGAATAACGGCTATTAGTTATTCAGCAATTCTCGTATTTTTTTAACGTTTTCAGGGTAAAGATTTACGTTTACTTCTTGAAAGCGATAATTTGAAATTAGTGGATGTACAGAGCAAAGCAACTCTCCTTGTGCAGCCAATTTCTAAAATGCGTGTCTGGGGAGCCGGAAGAGATGAGTTGAAGTAAGTGAAGTCTCTCTTTCAGGATTTTTGATGCTCTGTAATAATAATAATAATTTGCTGTTTGCCTCAGCGACCTTTTGAGGTCGGAGTTCGAAAGATTAATGATTAAATAACAAATATATAGCTATTGTAGTGGAACGTTTCAATTGTAAAAGACAAAGCAAGTGTTCGATCTACTAAGTTAGAGTAAAAAAGTGTGACGACAATTTAAGAGCACTGAATGTTTTAATTCAACAACAATCCCTTACTCATCCTCGGGAACATATAGTATGTAAAACAGTGTAATGTAATATTTTTGTAATTTGATTATAAAATTTTGAGCGAAAAACTGAAATTATGTCCTCACACAACACGTATGTCATTTTACACACTGGCATAATTGGGATTCTTTAGGGAAGTTTCTTTAGGATTTCACACAATAAAACATATGACCTTTCTCTCTCACTGTAAACGTCGTTGTGCTCTTTGAGGCCCATGAGGGAAAATTGTCACCGAGAGCTGTTATATAATAATATATTAACAACAAGAGGCTCACTTAAAGTTTTTGCAGGAAGTGGCCTCAAATTTATTTGGAAAACGGTCGTTATTCTGATGGGGAGAGGGGAGAATAGTTTCAGAGTATGCGGTCATATCTACAACTTTTATAAAATTGGCTAAATTCACAGTATTTGCGATGGTGAAATATAATATTGGAGCTTAAATGTATCTCAGTCATAAAGTTCGAACTAAATGTATAAAAATAGAAGTTAAAAATCTGATAAAAATGAAAAGAATAGATTGAGATTTTCGGTTACAACTGCATGCCAGTTGTTTTCAGAAACTTAAAATGAATTTCTACAGCGACTCAGTTTGCTTTTTTTCTTTTTTTCTTTTTTTTAATGTATAATTGCATTTTATATGTTCCTATAAGATTCAGTCAATGGTACGTATTTTCTTGGGAATTCTTCCCCATTTGTCGAATCTTTTTGGAAAGTTTAATGCTATGACTCGAAAAATACCCTTTGATCGTGATTAATTTTCTCAAGTTCCAAGATCACAGTATATTTCGGGTGTATATGAAGTTCTGCCTTTTCAGGTGTGTATCCTTGATTCCGTCTTCGTTTGTCTACCAGACGACCTCCTGAGTTTGCGAGATATTTCATGAAGAAATTTTGACATTCAATGAAACGTCGAAGATACCATTACTTATTGCTGTTAATTACAGCCATTGAAGCAAAAGTACGTCGAAACGACATACAAATAAGTACCTCGATTGGAAGCGGTACTTATGACGCTACTTCACGAAGCCAAAGAGATTCCTACTCGTAGAGCAATCTTCACAGGACGAAGTAGAAAACGTGACTAAGGATCTTGGCGGAAATGGATACTCAAAGTTTCCGGAAAGTTTTGATTGAAACAGTCAAATCTTCTGTAGGAAAGATTTCGCAAACTCAGGAGATCACATGCAGATGGCTTCGTTATTTTGCCATACATAAAAGGTGATTCGGACCAAACTAAACGAACATCAAAACTTGCCATAATAAGAAAATGGCCTTTTCAAGCCAATGCGAAAACTTGGTGAAGCATTCAAGAAACCGAAAGATCGCGATAATGACTTTGAGGTTCCAGGTGTTTACGAACTCAAGTGTAGAGAATGCAGTTTTACCTATGTTAGAAAAACCAAACATTCATGGGCCTCCAGAGGCAAAGATCATAACTCCGGTAGACGAACGAACATGCACGGAATCAAAGATTAGACTACATGCTGAAGACAAAGGACACGGTATACACCCAAAATATGCCGTGATCATGGAACGTGGGATAATAAATATTGTGATTAAAGGGTATTTTTGGAATCGTGGAACTCAACTTTTGACAAAGATTCGATAAATGAAGGAAAACGATTCCCAAGAAACTACATACTTTCGATTAGATCTCATAAGAGCATAAGCAATGCAAATGATGTATAAACAAGATCGCGTTTCGGGAAGAATTTCATTTAAGTTACTGAAGAAAACTGGTCCTTGGTATATCGTGTTCAGCGTCCATAAAACCAGACGTGCAAAAATCAAATTGTTATTTTTTGATAATGAAATTAGGTATTCAGACCATATTCTGTCTGATACGTTACAGGAAAACCTGTTGTGAATTAAAGAAAAAATTACCGGGAGACTGAAGTCCTACCCTCAGTTATAGGATTTTTAGATTTGCTTCCCTAAAGCTCCATTTTTCACGTTGTTAAGCTTGATAATCGAGCTAAGTGTAGGGAAACGTTCGGTTTGATATGTTTGACCAAGTACCTTTTTTTTCACATGGTGAATTCTTTTGAGTCTTGTGCTGATTTAATACTAATGATGTAAAATCTGCTGTAAGGACGAATTCATACGCTTATTTTAGCAAATTGTATACACAAGAATACTCGAACACATCTCTGCTGTAACTCGACTTTCGTATTTGCTGAATTTTGAAATAATATTTATAAAACGAGGGAAAGGGTTTGTCTCCGAGATGATACACCGACGGGAGTGCTTGAAAAACGAGTTTTTTAAACGCTCTTTGGGAACACTTTCACAAATGTTTCATATGTATTCTAGCGGCATTGTTTCAGGAGGAAATCAAAGTAAAAGTTAATTTGTGCGACTGTTTGATCGAATTGTGAAAGCAAGTCTTAGTTATTTTCGTTTATATTTTTCTCATGAATTATCGACGTGTCTTAGACGTGCTCATACAGCTACGAGCCCAAGATTTTATCTTAGTTCTCAAGAAATGAAAGGTTTTCCATAATTTCAAAGTCGTACCATTATTTGTGAAATGGTGGAGAAGTCTGTAGATCCCTGCCCGAACACCCTGCTTAAACTAAATAATGTTCATTTCAGGTCTACGATTTCCCCCTGGTTGTTCCTTTAAATAGTTGAGGCTGCCGTTACAAAAATAGTTCAGATTTGCTTTGATTCTTTTCACTCAGCATATCAATGTTTTTTTCATACTTCGTTACAGAGATTTTGCATATGTCGCAAGAGACCAGGCTACAGGGAAACATAAGTGTCACGTGTTCCGTTGCCATGGGAATATATCCGGCCGGGCAATTCATAATAAGTTGCATGAGATGTGCAATAAGATCTTGGCCGAGAAGAAAAAGGCTCGTGGGAATCAACAGCAATCTAGTTCCACAAAACAGTGGTCGGATATTTTGAATACTCCTCCAAAACCGTCTTTGAAAGGTACGATATTCGTTACAAATCTAAATAAATCAAGAGGGTCCTGATGCATGCTCCTTAATGTGCCTTCTCACCCTGTGTTACTGCTAGGAAACACATATAACGAGATTTAAAATGTGTGCGACGGATGCGTGTTTAAACGGGACGCTTTTAACACAACGTGTTTTCCAGTCAAGCTTCAATATATTGGAACCTTTTCGCAAAGAGAGAATTAGCTAGAGTCAAAAATCTCAAAAAATATTGTTAACAAGTAATGATGAAATAAGTATTGATTGAAACCATAATTATCATACATCATGACAAACTCTAAACAATTTTTCTTATTTTAGGATTCCATTTAAGCGTACTATAGCATTAGGTTATCCCTCAGGAGCATCAAGAAGGGACTAAGTTCAAAAGAGGCCAATTAGCTGTTGTAGAAAAGCTAATAGTCCTAACCGAGAATTGAACCCAAGGTCTCTGGCTAATGCCAGCGCTCCAGACCATTGAGACACTGGGACATCCAGAAATATATATTATCAGGGAACCTGCTAAAGATATTTAATCCATCAAACGTCGAGCCAGATCATTTTCATTTAAAACGGAGTTAGCTATGACCCAAACAAATATAGACCGGGTGTTCCGATTGCTCAGTGGTCTAGACCGCTGGCTCGTTTGGCCTAAGACCTTGGTTTTGATTTCCGGTTGAGTTAGTCGGGTAACTTTTCTTCCGCAGCTACTTAACTTCATTGAAGCCAAGCCATTGTTTGTGCTCCATTTAGTTTCATTGCGTTGGTTTGAGGTTGTGGGAGAGAGAGTGGAAACCAGTAGAATATTTTCTTAAGCTTACTTCCAAATCTTATTTTTAGACCAGGCTGGATTTAATGTCAAACCTGTTGCAAAAGTAAAGAAAAGTTTCTCTGCGAAGTACATAGGGAAAGTGGAAGTACCAAGACCGTCAGGTATAATATACATGAATTTTATCCCATAATTTTCCCTTCTTTGTTTTTAATGTTAAAACAATTTTTATAAATCATGTTATTGAATATTAACAACAGCATCCACTGAAATTGAAATAATGGTAAAGGACCAAGCATTTGATTCTTGGGGGTGGGAGAGTTGGTACGGGCAAGATTTTTTACCGCTAAGAATTATCAGGGATTTGTTTTAATTTTATATTTTGACATTTTAATTTGTATATAGACATTCTTTTTTTCCTTGGCCATAGTACAAATCATGCTATGAGCAACCGAACTTAAATGTATGCCAAATAGCAATATCCAATGGATAATTCACTATTCACCGAGTATAATTTAATTTAGTCTCTTCAAAGTGTCGGTAGTGTTACTCATTCGCTCGTACTTATCCTGTAGATGAGGTATTCAGGCTTCAAACCACAACTGTAGGGAATGCCTACCTCTTCGTCCTTGCATACTCCCTGCCAGATGCTTCCATCGCATATTTATCGCCCAGAGGGGAAATATATCCAAATTATACCGTATTTTTACATTAGTGTTAACTGTTCTGATCGAAAGGACTTCTTTTACAGCGGGTGGCTAATATCAAAGTATTTTTAACATTGACTTAAGTTTCATCCAACTTTCCGCGCTCCCTCAAAACATACTCAAAACATTGTACCTCCCATAGCCTCGCATGTCTAGAATTCTTATATCCAAAGATGAGACCTTCCCAAGTCCTTTTCACTTAATTTAGGTATTGATGTTGTTCACAAGGCCATAGATACTGCAACAAACGCTAGAGATCCCAGCAAATGGCGAACGTGCTTAATTGACATAACTGTGTCAAGTGTTCGATCGACTGATTGTATGGTATGTTTTTAAAAGAAAAAATGATAATCATTATAATAGTAATAATGATAATGATGATAATAATAATAACAGTAATGATAATGGTAGCTGCAGTGCCTGATGATCCTAAAGTAGAAGAAAAAGGGAAAAAAACAAGAGATATATCAAGATCTTGCTGAAGAGATTAGTAAGATATGGAAGACAAAATCTAGAATTGTGCTAGTGGTTGTTGGAACATTTGGTGCGATACCACGGAAGCTGAAGAGTCATTATGAAGGACTAGTTATCCCGGAGGGAATAAGAACTTTACAAAAAAATCTACTCTCCTTGGTACGGCCTGATTTTTAACTTTTTCCCGGCGGCGTAAGACTTCTATTTTTTCGCTCTGGCTGACGCCAGACGATTTTACTCGTCAAAGAGGCAGCTCCCGCCTCCAAAGAGTTAAGAAAAGTGCTTGATATCTGAGGTCTGGGAACGAGACTTAACTTGAAACGACAGTTCATGGTTAGCAGTCTTAAAGTTTAAATGTTATTGGTTCTGATGATGATGATTATGATGATGGTGGTGATGGTGATGATGATAATGATGATGATTATGACCATAATAGTAATCATAAAGTACCAGGATCTGAGACGAGAGATCATTAAGGAAAGTCGAGGTTATTCCAGTAGTTATAGGTGTTATGGCAACAATACCTAATAATTTAGAGAAATGTTTGTGGAAGCTTATGGCACTGATACGAGTAAAACTGTTGCAAGACTATGTTATTTGGGACTGTGAGGACACTCCGAAGGGAAATGGAAGTAAAGGAAAGTTAACTAAGTTGACGAACAATACAATCTGGAACCATAGTTTGCTTGTTTTAGCTTGCCTCCAGTAAAACATCTTGACTATTTCAATCAAAATAATAATGATAGTGATAATGATAACGATAATGATAGTGGTAACGATAATGGTAATGATAATGAGAAGTAAATGATAATACGATAATTTACTGACATTCTCAATAATACGATTGAGAATGTAAATTAACTAGTAGCTAATTACATTATTTCTTATAGAGTACAGGAATTACAGTACTAAGCATTCACATGTTAATTATTACAAGAGGCATAACTAGTTGAGAATTGCGTGATCTTGTTTGTTTAGTACAGATTTGGAGCTGTAGATATAGTATCCTTCTTTAAGCTTGAGTTCGTATCTTGTAAATACGGACTCCAGTATTTTGAAAAAAGTTTTGACGTTCGGCAGATGAAAAGGCAAAAACCCTGAACTTGTGGTTAAAGAAGGTTTCTATATATAATTAAATATATACTAACCTAACTCTATGAAGATATAATTAAGCAACTAATTACAGAAAACTCATTATTCTTAATCCTTGAAGAGTTAAAAAACTTTTAAGTTCATTAGACAGTAATCCAAATCATTAAACCTCTGCAACTTAATATACATAGTATTAAACACTGCTGCGAAATTAAATGGTAATAGTCGAGAAAAGAAGGCAAAAGCAAAAAATTGTTTTAATTCATTAAACATTCAATGTAAATATGAATTATTCTTCATTAAAAACCCTTGTTGCCGGCAATGTTTTTTTTTTTTTCTTCTTTTTTTTTATTTCTGGTCCTAATTACATGAGACGAGCTAGCCCGGCTACCGGGCCAACTCGCTAAACTTGCTAGCCCACCAAACGATGATAAACTCACCGAAGAAAATCATGTGATTACATGGCAGTGAGCCAGCCCATTTACCGGGCTAGCTTGGTTCAAGCCAACCGTGGCAGCTCGGTAAGCGAGCCAGCTCACCTCATGTAGTAATAATCAGAATGGGTGAGCCTGGCAACCGGGCTAGTTTAATGTCAGGGAGCATGCACACATAGTAAATTCAAACAACAATGCAGCTCGGCAAGCGGCCAGCTCACTTCATGTAATATCAAAACATAATCGTTCCCGGCTACAGGGGTAGCCCATTAGCCGGGTCAGCTCGCCTTCATATAATCAGGGCCTTAGTTTTTAAACATTGTATATATCATACAAGACCTTCATTTTTAAGTGTCTTTTTTATACAAAACAAGTTTTTGTGACTTGTGCCCCCCTTTTCTCATTATCTCTTTTCCTTTCCCCTCGTTTTTTCTGTTCTTTTTTTTTTTTTATTCTTTATTTTCCTTATATTTCGCTGAGATATTTGTCCATATTTGTCCACTGTTTCTCGACTTAAATTTAGCGATCATGTACTCCATTAAGCAGTCTAACCTTTCTTTACTTTATTGCAGTCACAGCAAGTGATAGTAGAGGACAGAATCAAGTTCGTGTCATTCATTGGGGTGGCGAAAGACGTCAGGTATACCCTAATCTTTATTTTACACAAACCTACACGAGGTTTTTTAATCAAACTACTTTCTTTTCTTTAGACTCTGCGGTTACATTAGTACTTCAGGCCAAGGCTCGCCATTCATGTGTTACGTATTCCAGTGCACTCCTAATGCTGCTAGTTTTACAAAGGCCTTGGAGGAAGCTTGTAGGGTAATAAAAACCTACATTCCTATTAAATTCATGTTGCTGCGTATTGACATGACCTCCTGTGTTAACATGCTTTATTATCGTAATGAAACCACGGTTATACGCTATCCGGGTGAATCTTTTAAAAAATTTTCCACTGAAATTACTTCTACATAGGTTATTGAATGTCATTTTGACCGTTGGACGTTTTGATCGAACCTTGGTATCACATGATATGTTTTGATATTGCTCATGTCGTGTTTTGAACGACCGTGATGTGATACATGGTAATGATGTGTTGTGTTGTGATATGACGTTTTTCACTTGATGTGACGCGATGCTATATAACGTGACGTCACATGATTTAATGTTACATGGTATGATCACTGTGCCGTGGTTCGGTTTGTTAAGTTATGATTTAAATTATGATTCATGGTTCCGTTCTGTATTCAGTTGTAGAGTTGGTATGCTGTACTCTATGCAAGTTGAATCTCTTACCTTTCTTATCCGTTACAGCTACGTTTGCAGTCATGTCTTGATACTAATCCTGAACTGTCACCAAAGCTTATTACTGCGGAGCCCGAAAAGGCTCCTGAAAAGGAACTAAAGGTTTGTAAATAACTTTAGGGAGAAATACAACTTGAAGAAGTGTAGCGAAAAGCAATTCAGACTTAAAATAAAACTTGCCATTCAAAATGAAAGTCAAAATCAAAGTGAAGTCAGATTTAAGTAATCAAAGTGAAACCAGAAACATGTTGCCTCACAGAAACTTGAAAAACTGAGTTGCCTTGAGTGGGTTTTTGAACTCGCCTTTTCAGGTAACCTGTCTGCTGTGTTGCCAGTTGAGTTATCAAGTATCTAACTGCTCCCATGTCACTCGTCACCTGAGACTGTTTTTTTTTTGAAGTGAGATTCAAATTGTAATCACATTCAATACTAAGTATTTTCGTGTAAACAGAAATCAATTTGAAATCAGCTTTAGGGGACGATGGGAATGAATAATAACTTATGGAGCTATTACATATTTGATTTAATATTTGACATATTTTTCGTTGTTGAATTGCGACACCTCTTCTGTAATCGCTTTACCTTGTTCGCTATTTTAACCAAGTGTGTTGCACGAAAGAAATCTCAGTACCAATGAAATAAACATGACACATTGGCAAGTGCTTTGTACGATTCTTATTCACTTAAAACGTATCAGAAAAATCACTCGTTCGTTTTCTGGCACTACCCAACTCGTGAATAAAAATTCTACGCAGCCTCTATTATCAGTACCCAATTACTTTATTTTTGCCCATTGTTACTTGAAATTGCACTGTTTTATGCCATACAGAATTGAGGAATTCTTTCTTGTATACTATTGTGGCTGTTAATGAGCTGTTTCCTACAAGACCCAACTCAGTATAGTTCAATGGAAAACCTTGACTGCAATCAATTTATAATAGAGCAACAAGGCGCGAAACAATTGTTTGACTACTGGAACTAGGTTTTGGGCTGTTCATATCTGCGTGGGCACGCCTTACCTTTCAGGGGCGGATCCAAAATTTTGAGAAAATGGGCGCGCGAGATGCATGAATTTACAAATTCATGCCACAATGTGGCGTTTTAGTTGAAGAATTTTTATGCTACTGTAGTTACCGGTGTTTTCTAAATTTAAAATCCTTCTATTCAATCTATTTTTTTCTTAGCTGTTTGTTCTGATTTTCTTTGAAAATAATCATCAGTCTTTTTGGTAATCAACATGTTTAATGCTTGTGTTTTGTAACCAACCATTAAAGTCATAAGACAACTAATCAAAGAAGGGAGACGCGCGTCCAGTGCGTCCCCGGCTAAATGTGCCCCTGCATTGTACATGATGATGGTCAAAAGATAACAGTCATATAAACGCTTTTAAAGGTTATTCGCACCCTCTCCCTTACGTAAACATCTATTGCGCTTGAGTAAATGTTAAAGTAGACCGTAATCTCTCTTAATATGGCCCTAACAGGTGAAATTGAGCAGTCGTTCAAACAGGCTCAAACGTCGTCTGCGTCTTACCAATTGCATAATTACCGCTATACATAATTTTATTCGCAAAGCCTTGACTTCATTCTTTTGAATTCTGTTCAGAAAAACGCTATAGTTCGGAACGGAGAGTAAAACTGGGTAGAATCAAAAATAATGAAGTTGAGGTTATGTACTATTTATAGTATGAGTGGCGGTGTTGTATTGGATATACGAGCACGAGCCGAAGGAGAGTGATTGTATGTCCGATAAAAATCCGACGCGAATATTACGAGTGTATCTCACGTCATGTGAGAGTCGAGTCAGATTATCTTCATTGAATTTTATAATTTTCTTTCTTTCATTATCCGAAGGATGATAAATAACTTATCAACCACACTGAGGTGTTCATCTACTTTTCCACAAAATGTCAACGTTTCTCCTTGTTTGTCGGGAATTTAAGACCATTTGCTAAACTTCACGTATGTTGATATAAGTAGGTTATATACTATAACCTTGGGCTTTAAACGACATTTCAACACTTGGGCTTCGCCCTCTAGTTGATGGATTACTTGAACACCTTTATCAGGGTTTATTATATTTGTATAGTCTGAGATTTGAGCTATGCTAAGAAGCTGTAAAGTATATCAGAAAATTCAGTTAATTTAGATAATAGGAAGTTATAAGGTGGATCAGATATTTCAATCAAATTAGAAGGTCAGGAAATTCAACAAAGTTGAATTTACTGAACGAAACAAACATGTGAAACCCTGAAAGTGAGAGAAGTTAATAAACTTTATCCCTGAAAGTAAAAGCGCACGTGTGCAAACTTGAATGAGGTACAGCTATACAATTTCACGGTCGTGGTCCACACCGTTTTATTATTACTCTTGTTCATTAACAGCCCGCCGCTGGGATCAAGGGATTTTTAGGAAAGCTAGCGAATCAAACTAAACTTGGTCAAAAGCGATCGTCGGTAAGTGACTTGTTATTTTTCAGTTTTCGAGATATTGTCTTGATATTTTGTTGCTTTAAGTTTGAAACCTCGCGAAACCGACGAGTTGACGGGTAATTAAATTGAAACATTGTCTTAATATACAAGGCGTACGCAAGTGGAGGACAAAAGATGTTAATGGAATGCAGATAGATAGCTGATTGTGTTGGCAACAGTTTTCTTGTATATAGAATGTATCTTGATGGAAATGTTACGGAGTTTGATGAAGCCACCAATTGTCGGGAAAGTTAAACTGAGGCGAAGTTTGGGATTTCCGTATGGTTTAAGCAGTAGGAAACTATAGGGTGGAACCTGTCAGCGATCGTTAAGTCTATGTGGAAACCAGGTTTTAGGTGGCTCCGTAGGGCAATGTTTGACAGTGATTATGGCATGTTTCTCTATTACGACAACACCGTGCGCGTCATTATTGATACTGGATTTTGGATATTTACTTCAGTGAATTTCGTGCGTAAAGAAAGCAAACAGAGTAACTTAACAAGACATCTAGTTTTCCAAATTTTCCGTAAGATAGAAACCTTTAAAATCACTCTTACTATATTGGGAAAAAAACAAACCCTGTCTAGAGAATCAGTCCTGTTATTTTATTATATTATTTTCATGTAACCAACTTTCAGGAAAATTCACCAAGAAAAACCGAAGATAATCTGTGTCTCAATCGTGAATATGTGCACGCCTACTAACGCTATCGTTTTCTTGATAATAATCCACAGTTCCACATTTTGACAGCTTTTCTGTGTGATTCATATGCTGTTAGGTATACTCCATGCATGGTGAACTGATATCCATTTTAAAGATGGAAATGCTCATGAAATGGGTACGAACAAGTTACAGGATTTAAAAAATGGAAACTGTAGAGGGTCACCTTAATGTTTTCTGTGTGAACGTCTTCCTTTTCCATTCAAAATGGGTCAGCGTCAGACAGTAAAATAATAAAAGCCTGATGATTCGTACGCGAAAGATCCAAGGTAATCAGCATATTTTGAAACAAATTTTTTAGGAGCCAACATCAGGAAATAAATCGCATTCTCAAGAACCTATTCGATCCTTCGAATCTCCCTCGCCGTCCAGTAAATATTTAATCAAATATTATGGACACCAGCCAGTTTCGGTGGGTACTGGAGCAACTGCAATAAAAGAAGCTGTTAAGGTAAATGAAAAAACGTTTCGTTTGAAATAGTGCAGGGTTGAAGAGAACATCACAACCGAAAGCGTTTCGATCGACACTAGTTTCAAGTTTAATTGTGCTAATATAGTGTTTGAAACTGGGAACGAAAAACTTTAAGCGTTTTTCTACTGCATGTAGTTGTGCTTAAAGACGCTGAGATCCATATACTTTGATAGTTATACGTCTCATGTTCGACCATAATAAAAGTGCACCTTCATCCTTGGATGGTCTTGATTTTATTCGAAGGGATACTTAAAATGATTGATTATAGCATCGACAATTCTTTGTTA
Organism: Heliopora coerulea; assembly: GCA_030142905.1. Lineage (NCBI taxonomy): Eukaryota > Metazoa > Cnidaria > Anthozoa > Scleralcyonacea > Helioporidae > Heliopora > Heliopora coerulea. Next base: position 1,881,921 of record JASJOG010000022.1, read on the forward strand.
TTAAAAAACTGGCCAACTGGCCCTTACTAAATTTAAAAGGATTTTAACTTGAAAACGAGGCTACTGGGGACAATTTTTAGGTGTACAAAATAATAAATTGGTCGCAATTTTGGAATAAGGGTTAACTTTTGTTCTGGAGCAATTGACATGCAAATTAAGTGTATGGTAACAACTCTTACAATGAATAATTGCGTGTCTGTTGTCGGCAGTACTTTTATGGGCACATAGTAAAAATGGTGAAATAATACAATGAATATTTTGGTTTTCACGAGATAATCAGAATCGTCAAGGCCTCGGATTGGATTATCCGTTTCAACCTTTGGTTTGAACCTCATCTAATAATTGACTGTTATCGTATAGTTTCGATTTAGTTTCCCCACCTAGATTTCAAGACAAAATAATTTGTTTACTTTTAAGTGTTGGATATCCAGTGGCTGATAATATAGAAAATATTTTTCTAAACTTTATGCATTTAAAATGCAAGTTTTCCGTCATTCAATTGAATCCGCTCACAATAAGGCGGGGTAAACAGGTCTCACAATAAGAAAGTCTGATGCGTTGTTGAACTGGTACTCTAAATTTATTGACATTTCTACATATGCTTAAAGGGCCTATTATTCGAATGTGATTTATTTTTGTACTGCATTTTTCCTATAAACGATTTCTGATAAACGGCTTCGACCTTTGAAATTTACCTAATTTACATGTCAACAACCCCGTGCAGGCGATTCTTGCTCGCACATATACCATTACCAGCTACGAGTATAGTGGTGTTTGATACTATTATTTAATTTGATCCTGCATTTTTATAGGCTGCGCAAGGAACTACCCTACAGATTTCCAACGTAAATATTGGTCCGGAAGGTATCACGTTAGATGATTCAATAAATAGTGGAATATCGCGCAGGCTAATACATTCAGGAAGAATATCCTACTGTGGATTGGCAAGGTATAATTCTGTAGTACTTTTTCAGTTATTGAATTAACCAATGGGCAACTTAGTCGATTTGTGACTGGTGATTCCATATAACCGAGCATAACTGTACATTCATTGTAGTCCAGTAGATATAGCTGAGCGTCATACCAATTTTCTACTGCGTTGATGTACATAACCAAAAGCAACCGCATTTATAATATTCGTTTGTTTATCTTTTAGATTCTAATTTATAGAGGGCTACACGTTTATTAGTGTAATTAAAAAATATAGCCACTACCAATACTACTACCTGGACTGAAAGTAACTGTGGTCTTATTACTGCATGGTCACTATACTCGGCCACAATGAATTAATTGTAGAAACTACCGTTGACCAACTTGGCTAAACCTGAACATTGATTTAGGTTAGCTGTTTGTTGTTACATTCTGGTTATGTCTATGATTCTTTCTCAGAATTATGATTGTGTTGTATGCTCGGGTATATGCACGTATGTATGAATGCTCAACTCCCCTTGAAATGAATGTATGAAATATCCATGCAATAATCACGTCGTCTAAGATGGGCTACAAACAGCGAAGCTAAATCAGTCAATGCACTTGGTATTATACATTAACCAAAGTTGAAGTAACCTACCTGGTGAAGTGATTCTCTTCATGCATTTGTAACAATCGTGGAGTAAAAACAAGAAAGTGATACAAAGTAAAATAATTAACTATTTTTTGTCGCTGTCTCTGGCACATAACTTCTTCTTCTTCTTTACTCGCCTCATCCCTTTTGGGGATTGATGGACTTAATTTTCCTCCTCCACCGTGTCCTACCTTTTGTATTCTCAACTCTAAGTCCGTTTTCCTCCATGTCCTTTGTCACTACATCCTTCCATCTTAATTTTGGTCTTCCTCCAGGCCTCTTATCTTGTACTTCCAGTGTCGTGCTTTCTTCACCGCCGCTTCCTTCTCTTTCCTTTTTATGTGTCCCAACCGTCAAAACCTTGTTTCTCGTATTTTCCCTCTCACATTAATTACTCTTGCTCTTACTCTAGCGTCTTCGTTTCTAAATTTCTCAACTCTACTAATACCCATCATCCATGGCAACATCCTCATTCCTGTCCTTTCGATTATATCTTGTTCTTTCTTCCTAAGTGCCCATGTCTCACATGCATATAACTGGGACTTAACTGACCTGTCAAGAACAAAGGAGGACGACGATTGTGATTTAAGAAAGGTCACAAAACGTGAAAATGTGTCTGGACTTTAGTCTTGTTCGTAGTTACCCACACTACGATCACACGTTCACATTTCAAAAAATATTTCACTTTGATGAATGGCTTCCACTCTAAAGGTTGATTTTTTGTCTTCCTATTTTCTCCAGTTCGCAACCTTAATCGTTTTTCTATTTCGTCTAAAAATATCCCAACGCAGCACTCCATTTTGCGTACACACTCGTTTGGGCTACCTTTCTAGTTTTACCGTATGTTTGAGCATGTCTATGCAAATATTTGGGCTCGTGGTGTGGCTGATCGTTGCCTCCGAATTCTATGCACACCAACACACTCTGTGGTTACCTCCAGAATTTGAGCATAACGCTTGGAATTTTTAGATTGTCAGGGACTGTTTACATCGTTCCGGAGTGAGTTTCATTCTGGATTGAAGTAATACCCATTCTGTTAAAATCCATTTTGCTGTTTCCATGAATCTTCAGCGAGACTTAACCCATTCCGAATTGAGTTCATTCCGTTTTGAAATTTCATTCCGGTTTCATGTGAAGGCGGAGCGAACTTTAATTTCAAAGTGGAAAATGTGGCCAGGATGATTGCTACGAACAACGCTTGTGTACTTTGGACATTTACAGACGACAATATGGCGCTATAGTCCACTAAAATCTCTATGGACGAGCGATGGAAATTGGAAAATGAAAAACCGAAATGTTTTTAATTGACCTCAGCACTTTTAAAAGGTAAAAGCTGGAAGATGGAATGAAGTGGAAGACTAATAAGATTAGTTGGAATCAAGTGTAAATTGCGTAGGAAACATACCGGCTCTAACGTTACTGATTGCCATCTTGAAATTTCAGATTTTGCACACCGTTCGATCCTGGGGCACAATTCCCATGTAAACGCGGTTTGAATTCATTTTCAATCACTCTACGTCCGACCGATCGGACCACCCCAGACGTACAGATACACACACCGATTTTCAGAATGTCACCTTATTTATGAACGTGTCCGTAGGAATATTTGGACTGTTAATCTGGCTGATTGTCACACCCACTACAAACATAAGCACATAGGCATACACACACACACGCACTCTATCGTGGTTACACCAGAATTTCGCTGCGTGTTTGAAATTTATTCATAGGAATATTTGGACTTCTCAAAAAACATCAAACGATCAAGTAAATCTTTTGTTGAACTGAATCTTTAAAAAATGTTTCTGGGTTTTCATTGCAGTGACCGTATCCACTTTGGTGTGATTGAAGGTCAAGGAGGTGGAAAGTTTATTTGCCACGTGTTCGCCGAATATAAAGTGAGTGATGAAAAAAACTGGCAAATCTCCACCTGACTTTATGTATTTACTTAGTTTCAGATTTTTACCTAAAGTCTGTCGTTTGGGTTACATATCATTTAATGGAATGGTTGACATAATTACAATTACTAATTGCAATTAATTACAATTACTAATTAGTACGTTACAGGAAAGTTCTCGAATACAGAGTACCACTTCGTAAAGTCAATGGGGCATTAAAAACAAAAAAATGTGTCCAGAAATCTTTATTTTTAACAATAAATTCTCGTTTTTACGGTGTCTATGTAGCTGTAGTACAGATGAAACGGGCTCTTACTGCCCCTTCAATGCTCCAACAGGGAATCAAACCCCACGTGTCTGGTCCAATTCCTGGTTGGTCAATCACAAGACATTGCGCTAATTAGTGATTGACATTTGGTTGGTAAAACCAGCGTAACAAAACTCTTCAAAAAAGGCTCGTCCTAATGCATATAACGTTGATGAAATATATACCGCAAACGCGTTTAATGAACTAGGGATTTCTCTTCTGTTACCTTTGTTTTCCTAATTTGGGTGATTGGTTCTTATTATTTACGTGCGGAGTTTGCTTAAGTGGTGGTTATTAACGTTTTATGTGTTATTTTTACTTCATTTTCGTAGACCCCAGTGAACACAATTGTGGAAGCCATCAATAGAGTATTGTAAAAGACATCAATAGAGTTTTGTAAAAGACATCAATAGAGTTTTGTAAACGCAACGTTTCGATCGTCTAGATAGTCCTACATGGTTGGTCAATTTTTAGACACTCATAAATGCCTGTACCAGCGTAAACAAACAAGTCAGTTAACAGAAAAATCGCGATTGTTGCTGGTGTCATGGGATAATTGCTACGTAGGAATTAGACTTCGTAATGCGTGACCCCTGGAATGGGTAACTTCTGGAATAAGTTACCCCAGGATTAAGTGATCCTGTCATTAACTATTATTTCCTGTACATAGTTACCGGCTGAATCTAGTATAAATGTGAGAATTTAAAGGGTAATGGACTGCCTAAGTTTGAAGAACTAGAGGTCTTTTTCGTTATAAACTTTAGGGGTCTACTGCCTTTTAAAATCTTGCATATTAGAGGATTCTACTTTTATAAATATATTTTTGCCATCATTTTTTCAAGTTTGAGCAAATTTCAGTTTCCACGAAATTTGCTGAGGAATCATCTAATAGCTGAGTATTAGATTATCTTTACGAATAGGTTAGTTAGGCTATTTGTCCCCAGGGTAAATGTCCGGGGATTTTATATGTCCTAGGGGTCAACTGTCCTCGTAACATCGTCCTTTAATTGAAATTAACTGATATCATAATTGGGTAGAAAATTCTAGCATTCCCTTTGACGTTTACTGTCTTAAGGTGAATTTTTTGACTTAGAGTTTGAATATTCTTGAGAGACGATTGTACGTAACGCGTTGATGGTTAACGGCAAAACGGCTCCTAATAATGGCCGAATCACAGCAGGGAAATATTTTTAAATGATTTTGATTCGTAAATCTTGTTCGGTGACCAGCACAGAAATGTGTGTATGGGACTTGGAAACATCGCCAGAATAGAAATATTCACAAATTATTAGAAAATAACACGACGTGTTTACGACTTCAAGACACACCAACCACGGATATTCTGGTGTCTTCAAGCCACATTTACACTGCAGAAAAGGTGTTCGGATCCACGTTGTTTTTTTATTTCCTTAGCAACACAAAACATCAATCCGAAGTCTTTTCTTCCTAATGAAAATATAGCCAAATCAGCATTGAAGTAATTGGAAAATTATTTTTTAAGGCCTTGATTATATGAAGGCGACCTGGCGCGGCTAACGGGCTCGCCCTATGGCCGGGGCTATTATGTTTTGATTTGACATAAAGTGAGGTGGCCCGCTTGCCAAGCTGGATGGGCAATCCTTTTTGTTTGAATCTATGTGCGCATGCTCCCTGATTGTAAGCTAGCCCGGTTACCGGACTCGCCCACTTTGATTATTATTACATGAGATGAGCAACCTCGTTTGCCGAGCCGACCCGGTAAACGGCTAAGCTCATTGCCATGTAATCACATTTACTTTAGTCAGTTTATCATTGTTTGGCGAGCTAGTCCGTTTAGTGAGCAAGCACGGCTACAGAGCCAGCTCGTTTCATGAAATCAGGACCTGATTTTTTTGGAGCAAAAACAATTACAGAAAAATAGTTAACTTTTGAGTTTTGACTAATAACGAAAACTAACTACGTAGTTGTTACAATGAGATTGTCCACCCTTATTTCATTTTAGTATAAATAGTGTACTAACCTCTGAGCCATGGTAAATTTAGTCGGTAGTTTGTTTACTAGATCTGAAAACTATTGTGTCAACTCACCAAGAACATTTTTGAAAAGTTTCGTCGATTAAAATGAAACATACAAACTTAATTGTGTTGTCTTGCCGTAAATGCAATACCTTGATATCAACAGATACAAATGTGCGTGCCCTACAGCTAGACAGCTCGGCAAAGGCTTTAATTCCCTGACGGGATTTGAACTCGTGTAACCTAATAGCCGATGTGAAGATCACGCCACACGAACTTCGAGTATCGAACGAAGGTTCAGTGTGTTTACTGATTCGTAACGTGCAAGCTCTATGTACTACATGTCTGCTTAAACCAGGTTTGCATGACGAACATCATGGGCTCGGCTCCCTAAAACATTTGGCACCACTCGCTAAAAAATCTGCATAGCTATCTCAATTTCGGTCTTGTAAATGGGTATGTAGTAAGTATACTGAGAAGAATTTGTCGTATAAATAAGAGAAGCCGGCCAAAAATCAGGATTGCCGTGCCTAGAAGACGTGGTGGATGTCCTAAGTTGGTCACTAGACAAAATAGCTTCGTCGTTATAAACTTTTCAAGCCAAATATAAGTTAGAGATAGTGACAAATGGCGATCACTACCGGGTAGAATGCCTTCAACTGTTACACAAACATGGATTTTGTTCCTCCTTACTACCCTAACTTTGCGTAATTCTGCATTTTTCTTAGACGTTGATATATGAATTTCTAAATCGTTCAAGAAACAGCTCAAAATCTATTGCAGGAGGTACGACAAGGTTAACCATGTCTTCAACAATTAGCTGAATCATTTAGGTCCCTTGCGAAAATTTTCACAGTCTGTTTGACAGTTCACAACAATTTAAGTTAAAACACCAGGAATGTAATTGGTAGTTTGAAGGTAAATTTTTTAGGGATAGTTATGCGTTAATCCAAACTTTTGTAATTGATTACAGAAATGTAACTGCTTCAGGCGAAACAATTAGCAGCAAATTTCTCGGACCATCTGACGCTATCTGAAGAATTGTTTTTTTGAAATTTAATGCTATTCAAATACGCATCAAAGCATTACGATTAAAATTACGAAGAACCTAAGTTTATGAAATGTATAATTTTCATACATCTCAAACCCTTGAGAATTTAGTATATGATTCATTTGAAGGAATACTAGATCTGACTTTAAACACCGAGAAGGGGGTTGAATAACGAGATGGTAGCTGATTTTCCTACTCAAAGGAATCCCAAGTTCAGATCAAACACGATTTTCTAGTGTCCGATGTCGCATCTCAAAAGAATCCTGATTTGAGGAGGGAGGGGTTTAAAATTATTGAAATTTTATGCTGATTAAGGTCACATCTGCGAAGATTTGAAAATATCTTAAACTTCTCAAGTTCAAACTTTTCGAGCATGAATTTTTCCTTGTTCTTTGTTCTCTGTTTTTTGCTTCGTTCTTTTATTCCTTCTGTTGTATCACAACCCTATGCAGGAAAAGGTGAAAAACACTCGGAAAGAAAACTATTCTTCACATTTCGGCACTACTCAGACCTTTCCGATCATTTCACTAAGTGCCTACGCAGCACTCTATTTTATTTCATGGTTTGAAAAACACCCGGCTTCGTCTCATCTTTCAAAAGCTCTGTCTCGATGTTTGATTTCCGGAGCAATCGCTCCTTCGCGTGTTTCATATGTTACGTAAAGAGATTTTTTCGGAGTTGGAAAAACTGTTCGTGATAAATCATACCTTAAATTGAGTACCCTCATTGTGCACACTTTTCTGTTTTCAAACAAATATTTTTTTCTCGTTTTTTCCAAAATATTTTCGTCCACGCGATAGCGTTTTCAAATTGTGTCCTTCCGTCCAACAACCTATTTAGGTAGCAAAGTAACCCACCAGGCACTGCTAAGCCCTGATCTAGCTCAAAGCTAGACTTCTTTTTTGTATTCGTCTTCTGTCAAGAAGGGCCTTTGTGATCGGGAGTGAAAGTAACGTGAAAATATTAAGCCTCCTCCGCCAGTGGCGTAGCCAAGGAGTTGGGGGAAGGGGTTCGGTAGGTTCAACCTCCCCCATAGCCACAACGAACTTGAGTTTTCAGTTCAACAAGGAGTTCATGACCGTCACAAAGCAATATCACGAACTGGCCTACTTTGATTGGCGACCTTGAAACCACTTTTGATGTCGCCAGAAATTGTTGATACGTATTATCTGAAGTGTTGAAGTGAGGACGTGAATTTATGGGTAGCAGGCCATCGAACAGAGTTAAATCACTGACGAATAGTGATTGTGTGACAAATCGCGCTTTGCAGCCCATTAAGAATAGTCTGCACCCGAACCAGCCGACCTCTTATTCTCTATATCACTGACAATTTACTGAGCATTACTCCTGACATTTTTACGTATAAAAACCACTAAAATTACCATTCTTTTTCTGCAGCAAACCGTTCTCTCTGATGGTATTTGATGGTGCTACCGTCAATTGCATTTACCCATGAACGACCCCAAGAGACTCATGTCCAGTTCTTCTTTACCAGGCCTAAACCTGGCATTTTTAAACTACGTGAACTTTTCAAGCTACTTATTTTCGTACTTCAAGCCGACTAAAATACCCAAATACGAAGTACGGAAATTGATCTTCGCAAACATCCAGACTTTCAAGGTAAACCCTGTTAAACCCAAATTAAACCCTGTTTTTTGAATTTCAGTAAAACATCTGGGAGGCTGGAGCCCCCCAAATTGACCATGCGTATATGAGAAGATAGTACATTATTTGACGTGTGGAAAATATGTAGTGGCAAGAGCTCTTCGACATTGAAACCTACCCACACCCCAAGAAAATTCCTAGCTACGCGCCTATCTTGAACATTCAGCAAAGCTGGGTTGACCTGGAGACTCTATTAGGCTTGAAAAAATTCCAATGTCAGCCGGATATGTGTGGTTGGGAGTGAGGACAATCTGCAAAGAAAGAAAATGCGTTTTCAAATGAAAACTGATACGTGTGGACAGGGGCCTTAATTAGACCGTTACGTTTTTCTGAAGATATATGCAAGGCTTTACAAAGGGAATATGAATAAGAGCACAGCATGGTTATAAGCCAATAAATGGCTACTCTGATCGAAGAAAATTGTCGAGTTATTTTAAAGGATTTTGGTGTGTTGTATTACAAATCGTAGCTGAAGCTAAATTGAAAACCTCTGAGATGGCTGGCGTTTCATGTAACATCAACAAGCATATGAAATTTACAAATATTCGCGTTTCACCTACCCAAATATGTTGTCAACCAACGCATTGCTAACCTTGAGACAAAACTGAACTAAAGCAGGCTTACACGTGACATCAAACCGACCCAGTAGAAGGGCAGACAGAAGGTAACTTCGATGTCCAGACATTCAAAACATCAATGGAAATACCTTGTTTTAGGGGGTGTTTATGTGGAGGCGAGCTAACCTCTTGGTAGGACTGGTTCTAGTAAGAGGGTTGTATTTGACCTCGCTTTTATATGGGAATTTTCTGGCCCTTCTAGCAGGGCTAGATATGGCACGCATGCATTATAGGAGGGCCAGCCCTTCTGAGTGTGCTTATATGGACAATTCCAGCTCTCCTAGGCGAGATCTCGGGTAGTCAATAGCGAGATCTTGCTTAGGTGGGCTGGCCCTCCTCTCATGTCAACGAAAACAAATTTTACAAGGGATTTTACATGGAGGCGAAATCTCCGCAAAAAGGGCCAGCCCTACTTGAAGGACTGGCTCGCTCCCATATAAAAACCACCGTCGCAGCATTTTTCCGCCAACAAGGGAATGATTGTAACCGGATTACTGTGATCTGCGGGAGTGCAGTTTTGTAATAGGCTATATTTCAAAACATTGCAAACTAGATCACATGCTCACACTGCAATGTAATGAATGTTTAGTTGAAACTATATTTGAATATAACTGATTTACTGTCGTTATAATCGTGATAATAGTGGTTATTATCGCGTATAAGGGTTTGCTATCATCACACAGGCCTACCATGCAAATAAGTAACTCACTCGGACATCTGCTTCTCCCATGCCCAATTCAATGTGACAGTTTTAAGACAAAAACGCCAGCTGAATATGATGGGGAAAGTAACCGTTAACCCTGTAACAAGAGATGACAACGTTAGTTTCGCTTGGTTTTCATTTTCTTGTTCCTTCTCGCGCATTTGAAAATTCACGATAGGTTACTGTTGGTTTGCATAAGATAAAATTCTCATTAGTTTCTTAATGAAAGAGTAAGGACGGGGGCTTAATCACCCAGATCCCCCACTGGTACCGTTTTTTGTTTCGATAACTATATTATCACTGTTTGAAAGTGTATCCTCTAATTCATCAATAACCATGGTTTTTATAGCTCTGTTGAGACGTATAAATATTCACAGCTATTTTTCTCCATTCCAAACTTCGACTCGTGAGAATATAACTCCAAAGAAACGAAGAAAATGTTTTCTATTTCTTAAATGTCGAGAGAAAACCATAACATATTGTTGATTTACTGTTCTTTAATATTCTGCGAATAGTTTCTTCACATGAGGTTTTGTTCTCTGCGCAATCAACCGCTAAATATTGTTTTCTGCCACACAAAACGGCTCTGGGTCATTGTGGTATTTGTGCCAAATCTTGTAAGATGAGACGACTGTCGCTAGCGCTGTTGTTTAGTTCTTGGATATCCTTTGCAGGTATGTGACGTGTTAAATGTATTTAACTGTGAATAATACCTTGTAATGTCTTTTGAACGTAAGTATTCTTTATTAGATTTAATGAAAAAGTTGGTTTTAAAATAAGCCAAGGGTATCGCAGTAAACTGTGCTGTGAAATGCTACTGCTAATGAACACAACTTACAGTCGTGTTTTTAAATCCTAATGGGAACTGAATTTGTGTCCTTATCTCTGGTGAGACTATCTAACCATCAAGCAACACAAACAAGCATACCAAATAAACCTTAAAATACGTACACTTGCTCGTGATGTATGGATAATGGATTGCCAAATGAAAGTATTGATGATGTTTGTGCTTGCCTATAAGATATTGTATAAAGGAGACTTGAAAACACGCTCAACAAACCAAACCGCCAAGCTACAATATTATCACCACGGCATACTTTGGTTCTTGATCGATTCACTCCCTCTAGAGTTCAAACATATGCAGCTTATCAGGCACATCAACTTCCCTTCATGAAATCACAAATAATAGTGGCTGGTATACTTCTTATATTTCAATACCTGAAATACACCTGTATTACTCGGAAAATTCGGTAAAGCGATTGCAGAAACACTAGTCAACTATGACAGAAGTAATGACAAAGGGTTCATGGCGTGAATCGCGTAACAGTACTTGCTTGCCAGAAATTGAAATATCTAAAAATCAGCGATTCGAAGGTGTTATTCCATACATTAACGTGATTTTATGTCCTGCTGACGGCTAATCCTTGATAGATACGAGAATAAATAAATAATCTCACTGAAAGTTAATTATCAAAGGCAGGTATAATTAATTTTGTTTCTTTTAATGTCAACTCGTTTACAAACGGTCAGATGGAGCCACAATTTTAATGGCTTAAAATGTACTAAATGCAAATCACAAGAACTTATCAGACAAATTATAAACGCTTTAAATGCAATGAAATCTAGTGTTTAAACATGAAAAAATGGTTTTAAACCGAAAGTTTGTTTTTATCGGTGCATTCTTAAAATATATGTTTCATGTAAAAGGGCACGTACGCAAGAAGAGGGCAAGAGAAACGATTGTTTCTCCCTTGACCAATGAGCCCCTAACTTAAGCTAGCGATTAAGGCAACTACGTCGAGGCATTAGGTGCAGCCCAGAGATAGCTAGGAGCCACAAATGCAATGATCCCTCCACCAAGTGCTGAAAAGTGGATTTTGGGACCGACAAGTCATTCTTCATGAACCAGATCAGTTTGGATCCACTGCTTGACCTTCGCCGAAATTAATTATGCACAGATTGAGCAAGAACTTTACGTTATTGTCTTTGGAATTGAGAAATTTTAGACGTGTATCTACATGGCAGAAAGATGTTCGTGGATACGGATTTAATGCCAGTTGAAGTAATATTCAAGATAAGTCTTAAGGCCAAATCACACGATACGATTGTCGTATACGATTCTTCACTTTGGCGTATGCGATTATGTCATAAAAGCACAATTCCTGCTTGCTATTCGCTCGCCAGTGTTGCAATTGTCCCTGAAGACTCTAATGACTGAATCGGATACATCAAAATGAACAATCGTATACGCCAGTCATATAGTGTAAATGGGCCCTTACACGCTCCGAAGTGAGTTCAGTAAATGTTACATAGACTATGGAAAGTGAATATGATGTTACATTCAGCAGGGAATCACAGATGCCCTGGCTGATCCATTTGGTAGGGGTTTCTTTCACATGCAGCAAAGGTTCGAGAGGAAGATCAAAGTGCATATAGATATCTATGCTGCAGCCAAAAAAGAAACAAACAAATTACGGAGTTATACATTGGAGAACAAGGAACTTGGGATCTGGGGGAACGTAATCAAGCGAGGTTGGGCTGAGTCAACGAAATTCCACGTCGAATTCATAAGTATGTTTTCTTCAGAGAAAAACTTATTGTACAGAATAGAATCATTTTCAAGGAAGAACGGGAAGTTGTTCCTATGGATCTGCGACTAGAATTTATGAAGAAAATCCATGCAAACCATCAATGGATTCAAGCGTGTTTGAAATATTCAGCAGGATAAGTTTGGTATTGGTTACAAAGGAGTAAAAGGAGATCGCAGACTCTGTTCCTAAGTGTCAAATGTGCAAGACCAATTGATTCACAATGGCAACAGAGAATGTCCATGATTCTGCATCCGGTGCCATTAAGACCTTAGAAAGTAATTGGAATAGACTTATTCAAATGTAGGAGAAGAGATTACCTTATTACGACAGATTACTATTCAAATTTCTTTGAAGTCGCTTGGTTACATGTTAAGACATTGAAGAAGTAGTTGGCAGGCTCAAGACCCACCTTGCTGGGCATAGGATACGGATAAATTAGTGAGTGATAATTGTCTCCAGTTTACCGTGTTGACTTAAAGAGATTTAAGGGATTTACAAGTTCCTGTTCACCTGGTTATCTACAAGTCAGAGGATGCCGTAAAGACAGCATAGCTCATGATGGAAAAAAACGTTTGCACTTGGAAGATTCCTAGTTCAGTTTCCTTGGGAATACGTTACGTTGATTGCTGTGGAATACCTTCATATAAGCTATAATCCATCAATATATGGCGTGTAGTTAAACACCTACTTACGGGAGGTATAATGATAGAGTCACTTCAAAAGTTTCACAGATTTGGGACAAAGTGGCGGTGAAATTGGATGTAATTCCTTGGTAATGTCACCTGGTACTAGCATTTTTGAAATCGGAATGGTGTTAGCTTTTTTTCCACATAGTAGAAACAAGTATCTTGAACAGAAGCAAATGAAAGTTGATGCCACTGGAAAAGTAAGCCCATAGGCGTAAAACTTTAGAACCCAATTTGGTATTCCATCCCGACTCGTAGATTTATAAGTTGACTGGTGGATAATTAATCTTTTTATAGTGTGCATAGAGAATAGTAGATGGTCGTTTGGAGATATGGAATTTATCTTATCGTGTTCGATTTGACCTGCCACAAGTGGCGTAGTGTATTTTGTTTATTTTATAAACACTAACGTACAGTCTGAAATGAGGATCAGCCATCTGGAAAGTTTTAGTCTGGTTTTGTTCTTAAAAAAGCTCATTTTGTTCGCAGAAAATGAACGGCTGGAAACAAACTGAAATCAATAAAACGCTACCGAAGTTTGATTGATCTAATAAAATATCCTACACGGGTTTTCATTGAAATCGTTGAACCAATATCTTTACATGTAAAAATATGTTATCTTTTACGTGTGATCAAACACGGTTGTTCTCAGTGGCTGAAAACGTCGTATCACACCAAAGTTTAAGAAATAAATCTTCTTTAATAATAAACTCTTGAAGAATATAAAACTGACCACTCTCCAATTTATCATCCACAGAAGTAGAATCTAGAAAAGGAACTTCCTTAGTAACAGAGACAAAAAGTTAAGTTTTTCTTCAGTGGCTTTTCAGTGACAACCCCATTGTCGTCTTAAACGGGCGTTGCATGGAAGGGCCTTTTTCTTAGGATATACTTCGTGTTGTTTTAGGATTAAGATTTGATTTCAACTGTTCTAGTTTTTCCTTAAGAAAAGCAGATTAAAATTTCTTGCCTTCTTTATTTGCCGGGAGTAGAGTGAAGAGAAGGATCAGTGGTAAGGAGATTTGCCCAGAAGTTTCGGTACCCCCTAGGTATTTTAAAAAAATACAAAACGACGGAAACTCCGAAAAGTGAAAACATTTTTACTATCGAGGTTTCGACTGCCTTGCAGTTATCATCAGGAATCTGCAAGGTAGTCGAAACAATGACTGCAAGGTAGTCGAAACGTCAACAATAAAAATATTTTCAATTTTCAGAGTTTCGATTGTTTTGTATTTTTTGTTTACCTGATTGTGTAATTAACGATACAATGGGTTGCATGAATAACGATATTGTGATTGATTGATTTATTGATTGACATATTAACTGATTGATGATTGACTGATCTATACTTTTGATAATGCGCAAATTTAGCTTATTTGAATGACCCAGAATTCTTTTATTTCTCATTAGTGTCGAAAGTGACCGTCACGGGAGATACCACCACAGGAGAGTATGGCTCAAGCCTCAACATAACGTGCACTGTGACAGGAAATGATACGTTTGACGCATGGAAAAGTCCGTCCGGCATTGATAACACTTCGGAATTTATAAGCAAACGCGTGGGAAACAACACCTATAATCTGAATATCATTAAATTGTCATCAAATGATAATGGAACCTGGGTTTGTAGATCTAGGGAAGGGAACAACGACACAATAACAGTTATTGTATTAGGTAGGTTTACATGGTTTAAAAATTTGATTTCCTCTAACACGACAGCTAAGTTTAATCTATTCTGTGTTATCGTTTCTAGACCACTGTTTAAATAACTGAAATTACAAATATAATGCAGTTACAATGTTAACAACTTTAGCTGCATGTTATTGTAACATGCAAATGAATTTAGAGACAAAGTAAGAACATTGAATCGGATCGCATTTTGTGATAACTCCCTTAATGCTTTCCTAAAAATATTAGCAATGGGTGTTATATGCGCGGTATTGGTGATAATTTTGTTCTTTGGCACATATTAGGGAAAGTAATGAAAGCTGTTAGTAATTGTAAGAACTCAAGAAAGTTCTAATCGGTTGAAACGACTGAAATCAGCACGGGGACCTTCTGATTCCCCGGTACAGATTGAGTTAAACATTAGTACCACATCTTACCACAAATATTCTATTAACGTCGCGGTATCTTTTTGATAATTATTTACAGGTGAACCAACACCCAATGTCTCTGTCACAATTCAAGGCGGTAAAGTTTCAATGTCTATTAATTATGACGAATCATTAATTTAATTTTGTTTCAATTACATTTTTACTTTACTTTAATTTCATTTTTATTTTATTTTAATCACGTTTTGATTTTATTTTCATATCTTTGGGTAGAAAGTTCTTAAATGTTAATAAGAATTCCTATAACAGTCCTCGGCCACGATGAACAATCTTAATATTTAATTCTGAGCTTTTTCTTATCTCATACGATTACGCCATAGTTCTGTCTTAGATTTGTCAAATGGTATTATGCAATTTCTGTTGCTTCACAATCTCACGACAAAAGATTCCTGGCCTAAACTCAAACGTAATGGGAAAAAAATCTTCAAGCCTATAGCTTTACCTAATGCGTGACAAAAAAACTAAAAATGTCGAAAAAAATGATAAAGTCAAATTTGAGTGGGCATGCCTCTGAAATATTCATTGCCATGGAAACACAAGACCGCCTAGAAACAAAATTTTGTAATTATTATTGGTAAATTTTAGGGAATTTAATAAAATTTGCTGGTAATTACCAAACTTGAAGGAAGTTCTAATTCGTGGAAATGGTTAAAATTCTGCCGCCCCAGTACGGATTGGGTTAAACTTTAGTATTACATCTTGCAACGTATATCCTATTAACGCGTCGGTATCTTTCTAATGATCGTTTGCAGGTGAACCAACAGCCAATGTCTCTGTCAAAATTCATGGTGGTAAAGCTTTAATTTCTTGGAACAAATTTCAGAGGGGAAAAGCTTTATATTTTATTCGGTACCGAGTTGTTGGTGAAAATTGGACGAGCACTGAGAATTTTACCGAAACTGAATACGAACTGGGAAAACTAGACCACGAAAAGACGTATGAATTTCAAGTGTTCATTGTGTTTGAGGGAAAGATACACCCTTACTCCACTATCCAGTCCTTCGAAATGTATAATGGTAAGGGCAAAGGCACATATGCCTGTCAGATCTCTAACAAATAAATTCAATTATCTTTGATCAATACAATACATGGATTTTCAAATACGTTGATACCATGGTGATTGGTAATTTACAATAAAGTAAGAGAAAATGAAATAAACGCACTGAAAAGGGTACACACAGTTACCAAGATTTAGGTACTGCTGGACCGTTTACTTCTCAAGAGAACTGTATGAAACTTAAAGAGAAGTAAACTGCTACGTAAAGAGTAGTAGTTTACCCCTCTTTGAGTTTCATACAGTTCTCTTAAGAACTAAACGGTCCAGCAGTACCTAAACCTTGGTAACGTTGTATACCTTTTTTAGTGCGTTTATTTCATTTTCTCTTACTTTATCGTAAATGACCAATCACCATGGTATCAACATATTTGAAAACCGTGTTTGGATTTGTTACCACGACAAAATCGCTGTTTTAATACATGTATTATTGATCTCCACTCTCTTGTCACACAGAATACATGAAAACGGATGATAAGGTCGCATAACATCTTATAAACCTGGTTTTTATTTCCCGTAATTAATTGGCGATAATCGCCGATATGTGTTTCCGACCATCGGTGATCGTCCCCGATGGCTTAAAACATATGAAAACCTACCGCTTTGCTGCTATCTGCGATCATCGCAAGACTCAAACAAGTTTAAGTTTCTCAATGAATCCCGATGGGTAAAAACATTTTGCGTCATTTGTTCATTTTCCGCGAGCAGACCAAACAAAACCCAGCGGTCCACTGGATGCATTCACTTATGGCTGCCGAAAATGTGACATTGCCAAACGCTCGGGAGGATAATGCAAACGACTCGTCACAATCGAACTGGTACGAGAATGTCCGACAATCTATGAGAAGACGTCAAAAGACTTTAAAGATTGATTCAAATGAGCAAATTGCTGGGAAACTATAGGGAACTACCTGGACGATTGCATTGATCCAGTCAAGACAACGCACTATTCCATCGAGGCAGAGTTCAATCGACATCTGCGGAAAAAGAGAGGGAAAATTGGATCTGGCTCTGACGACACAGTTATCGATTCCAAGTATTAGTATCCTCGATGGTTGATAACGTTTACGATGTTAACATCACATTTATGATGATAACATTCACTAGGCATTTTTCTGGTTGAAATGACGTCATTCATGTTTCTATCACAGCACAGAGACACTCAAATAATTTTCTATTTGTCCCCTCGCTCACCGCGAGAAGCGAGATGCGAAGGTACTAATCTCGACGCGCGTGGAGTCCATTTACACACGTGGTGACTAGGGAGAAATATTTTCGCCTTGTGTTTTTATGTTTCTATGTTTCTATGTATATTTGTAGGTATCAGTGAACTCAATTTCCATATCTGGAATGCTAACTCCCATTCATTTGCTCGGGCAAAAAGTGAAGCCAAGATGGCCGCCCATGGAGGGAAATTTTGTATGTCAGTTTCAGTCCTCTTCGCGGTCTTGTACGTCAGTTCCATTCCTTTACACGACTTTAATTGTCAGTTTTTGTTTGGCACAGCCATGGAAAAAGTGCGCAGATGAAATATTATTGGATCAGTTTTACATATTCGATTGTTTAAAAAGATTTGTTATTGCCGTGTGGCCTAAGAACTGCGCTAAATTGTCTAAAGAAAACTGTAAACTGACAGTAAAAATTGGACGTGCATTTAGTAGTTTCCTCAAGTAACTTTTCGGCACCGTTTAGTCAGGTTTCTCGTCAGTTTGGTGATTTTTTTTCGTGAAATATAACCTGTAACTCGGTTTGACTTTGTCGAAATATATTTGAAATTCTTAAACTCGTTTCTATCTTTTGAAGACATGTTTTGTGTTTATTTTCAATAAGGAAAATTTTCAGGAAAAGTAAAATGTCGCATAGGAGACTAAAACTGACGTACAAACCCACGTAGGGGACTGAAACTGACGAACAAAATTGCCCTCTATAGGCGGCCATCTGGGCTTCACTTTTCATTGGCCAGTTAGCATTCTAGATATGGAAATCGAGTTCACTGGTAGGTATATATCCATGGATTCCACTCACTCAAGAATGCTGGGTACCGTCAAAAATTTTAAACCGTAAATATGGCGATAAGCAGTTTAAATATAAAATAATTTCCAGTTTCGGTTGTTGTTAATTTGTGGCCAAATTGTGTGTGGTTTTTTATTGCATTCTCTCTTCTAGTTATATATAGTAAGGACGATTTGTCTCTTCGACAGTTTTGAAAAATCATCAATCTTACTCTGATTCTTGAGAGAGATATTGGAAGGGTTGACGAGGGTTTGTTGCGTATACGTATTTCTAGTATATATGTAAACTAGAGTTACTAGACATGTGCACCTACAAAGCAATTTGGATTCTGTTTAGAAATAAAGTAAACCGCACGACGTATAACGCATAGAAGTACTTTGTATAAGTCGTATTTAATCATAATAAGGCGAATCCAGTACGAAAGGGAAAATGAAGTCGGTGTACAGGCACATTCACATCGGTCAGAAAAACTTGCTGATTACAATTTATCCCGCTAAAATAACCAAATTGACAAGATCGTTGGAAGTGTGTACGACCGGTCGTAAAAAACAGCCTTTAAAATCATTTTATTGCTCGTTGAGTTTTCCCATCTTCAACAATTGCCAGACGATTTTGCATAGTTACAACCATATGCTAAAAACAACATACTGAAACTCCAAAATAGCGCAGCTTGATGTGGTATTTCTTGGAAAACATTTAGAAAAGAGAAAAGTGGGGTGAATGGCTGGCATGATATGTAACAAAAGGTTTTGAAAACCAACGTCTCGCAATATTCTAAGTATGTTTGAATTTCAAATAACAATAACCATAACCTCAGAAGTAACATCAAAATGTTGTAAATGCTAAGTAAGAGTTAATTACCGAGAACCGAGGTTTTTACATGATTGACAAGGTTCTCTCACAAAGGTACTCTTAAACGTTGCTTTGTACACAGTGTACTTTGCTGATGAATTTTGCTTATAGAGAAAGCAAGAGAACATGTTAAACATAAATTTAAGAAAGGAAAGGAAAGAGATGGTAAATCCCAAAGGAATGAACGTTTCATTGGATATGCATGTTTTTACATTTGTAATTTGATTTTTGGTTTGGGTGTTGATGTTTTAAAAAGCAATGTGGTCGTCAAGCTTCGAGTAAGCGGAGAAAGGTGTTGGTAAAATGGACAGCGACGAAGATCACAACTTGGGCGGATTAACGCAGAACACATTTTTGCAGGAAAGTTTCTTGCCCGATTTAGATGTGTTTCGGAGCGTTTTGGAAACTGAGAATGTTGAGCTCAGTGACAAAGAATGTACCAGCACAATAGGTACTGGGCTTGGCGAAGAATCGGAAGCGAGGGAGCGGATCCGTAAGAGGAATATATCGCTAGTTATTGATGAAGACTTGGATAAGAGAAAAGAGAGCAGAATCCCAGAGAGCACTAAACATAATACGACATGGGCAGTTGGTGTGTGGAAGAACTGGGTTGAAGAGAGGAATGTTAAAGCGAAAGCATTAGGGCCTAATCAGAAATTAGTGAACTCGGATATTGTGAAAATTAGTAACTTGGAACTTAACTATTGGTTGACGGAGTTTGTTGTTGAAATTCGGAAGAAAGGAGACAAAGGAGAGTACTATCCGCCAGCGACTCAATATAAATTGTGTTGTGGCCTACTACGATATCTGAGAAATAATGGCCGGCCAGCCTTAAACATATTCGAACGTGAAGCAAGCGGCAACTTTTATAGAGGATCAGGAAGAGAAGCTCTGGAATTTAAATCTACTTGGAGACCACTCACCAAGCGTGTTGCTGAAGACGATGGTATTCCTAATATGAAAGAATTTTGCACTTAGAAGCAGCAAAGAACATCGTAGTTTAAAATTCAATCAGTTAACAGTGGAGCCAGCATGTGGCAACGAACCGGAGAAACTTGTGTACGTCTCATTTGGAGAGAAGAATAATTTAGGAGGGCTGAAACATCACGCAGTGAAACGTGAACGTATCGAGCATTACGCGAATGGAGATTGTCCTACACGCTGCTTGGTTCGTCTGTACAAGAAGTATGTGGAGAAGTACTGCCCAGAAGCCATAGCAAACGATGTGTTTTACCTGAGTCCTCGACTGAATCATAAGGATTCAGATGAAGGTATTTAAAGTTTGTTTAATTTTTCTAAATTTTGCATAATCTATAGGAGACTATTTCAATGAGATTTTTTATTTATTCTTCTTTAGTTTCGTTCAGCTCTAATCCAGTGGGCTTACAATACGTTGGGTAGTCCAGTAAAGACGCTCTGCCGAGATGCTGGAATAGAAGGCAATTACACAAGTCACAGCCTTAGAGCAACAACAGCAATTCGTGGTCTCGCTAAAGGAATTCCAGATAAGTTTATTATGGAGAGAACAGGGCATAGAGATATTAGATCTTTGCAGCAATATCAGAGACCCAGTATTGAAAGCAAAGTAGAAATGTCAAAAACGTTTGATCAGTTTGATTGTAAGATGCTTTCAGAAAGCGCAAGTATGTCAAACAAGGAAGGCCGTCAGAAGGTCAGTGACGCCAAGGACGGATGTGATGTTAAAGATGGCAACGAGGTTAAATATGATGATAATAGTGCGATGGGAAATGTTCAAAGGAGCGTGTATTTCAAGAATTGTTCATTTTTTGTTACGAAGGACTTTAATGCATAGGTGGATATTTTTGTGGTGAAATTGGATGTAATTTGCTGCTTCAAGTTTGTGTTATAATAGAGGAGACATGTAAACTAAGATCACTATGCTAGAAAAGCTCCGAAAGGGATAATTTGATATTCAGGAGGAAAGAATGGGTTTGATGAATTGAATTGTTTATTATATATTCAGGGGCTGTATTTAGATAAAGCCCGCTGTTCCCGGGTTGAATCTAGATACAACCCGGGAACAGCGAGCTGTGTCTATATACAGTCCGTGAATATATAATAAACAATTCAATTCAATTCATCAGCCCCGCTCTTCCCTGCTGAATATCAAATCCCTCCCCGGGCTTTTAGACTCTTGGCAATCCAAGGTATGTTTAGGTTAAATAAAGAGTTCCTAACAAAGGAAACCGCGTCAATCATGTAATAAGTACGTATATGTATATGTATATGAATAATGAGTTCGATATTTCTCTGAGCTGATGGTTGACGAGAGCCAATCCCTAGTTAACTACCGTTTCACAGAAACTGAGAACGAATAATCTAATTATTTTAATAGAAGATCATTGATGTTACGTAGAATTTCAAATTTATTGCGAAAAAGTAAGTATAAATAGTGACTTTTCGTAAAAAGAACTACAGTCAATGACGAAATCATAGGACAGTTCTAATGGCAACATAAATTTAGTGTTTGTAGTTTCCTCCTATCCGCCTGTCCAATGTTGGTCATTCCATTTCGTTCAATGTGTCCCTGTTGTTCTATTCAATATCGAGCATAGAGGGAGACAATATGTGAGAGTTCCAAGGTGTTTTGTCTCCCACTGTAGTTTTTAACTCTTGTAAAGTTTGATTACCTATCATGTAAAAAAAATTATTCGATTAAAATTAAAATTGAATAATTCTTTTCATACATTTTAGCAAGTATATAGTCTGAAGTATTTTCATGTCAATGTCTTCTAAGGAAACAGTATAACATCAAGAAAGTGCTCACATGATCCACAATGGTTAAACACTAAAACGAACTTTGCCTGCAAGGTAAAAAGTTCCATTTTTCTGGCTGCCGTAAAACTGCCATCCCTTCTGTTCGAAACCATCATTTCTATTTCCTGTACAATGAACACGTCATTCCATGTTGAAAATCATTTGAGCCACTTAACAGATCGGCTTGAAAAATTTTCCCGCTACGAGTTAGGTACAAGACGTAATTGTAGTTTTCTTTTTTTTTTGGTGTTTTTTTTTCAGGGCCTGCACGGATTGGAGTTAGAAATTCACAAAAGACGCGAACGAAAATTGCTGCTGTTGTTATTTCCGTGACACTATTTGTCCTTGTTGTCATTGATATCCTTTGTTGTGTCTTCAAGGAACGTGGTTATTTCTATACTTGTCGTCAACTTTGTATCCGAAAAAGTAAGTTGCAGAAAGTTACATGCTTTAAGGTTAACTGCAGTTGAAAAGAGACCATCTGCCTGTCTGCAGAAAATTTGGTGGATATGGTAGAATAATAGAGCCGTTTGATAAATATTTGTCATCTTCGCGTTCTCAATTCCATTTGCTGTTTAATGTTCGTAAGCAGTTGCTTTTTTGTGATATATATGATTAATTCACATACGCCAGGATCAACAACCGTATGCCATAATCGTATCTTGTAAATGGCCCTTAACCTTTTTAATCGCAGATTTTTCCAGTCAATTCAAATTTATTTTGAAAATGTATTGAAATATGTCTATGCATCTAATCTTAATTCATATAAAAAATAGTGGAGTTATGTACAGTTGGGAGTTAAAGGTAAAAATAAGTATCTACCAAAATGTATTATATAGGGATAGTGATTTGGACACTGAACGCGTGTGTTATTCAAACCTTCTAGTTCACATCCACTTTTTCATCATTCCGTCTTCTACATAAATGAACAGAACCAATCTTGAATATAT
Organism: Heliopora coerulea; assembly: GCA_030142905.1. Lineage (NCBI taxonomy): Eukaryota > Metazoa > Cnidaria > Anthozoa > Scleralcyonacea > Helioporidae > Heliopora > Heliopora coerulea. Next base: position 1,904,758 of record JASJOG010000022.1, read on the forward strand.
GTATATCAGTACATGCCTAAATACCTGTGTATGCTGGCCTGTATGTGTGTTTGTACGTATTTATGTTATAACTAGGGTTGTGGTGGCTGGTAAAGCTTTAATATAAATAACAATGCCCAGCAGATTGTGCGAAGTATCGCCATATGTAAACATTAACAATTGCATAAACAAAGAAGGCTAGAAGAGTTTTAAAACATATTTATTGACTGACGTTTCGTCGCTACAAGCAACATCTTCAGAGTGGAGATCAGGGATTACAACGAGATATATTTATATTAAACAAACAGTATCGAATAACAATTAAGATGATATATTTACAACAGTAACGGAAATTCACGGGAGACAGCAGTAAGGTGTTATCAGAAGAGGGAGAGAGGCATCAAACCAATATTCCCGTTAAGAATGGGTTTTAATTTATTAATTATAAGACTTTCTTTAAGGAGTAGTTCAGAAACAGAAGGCGACGAGGATAATATTTTGAAGTCGGAAAAAGAAATGGGATGGCCAGTTTCAATGTGGTGGGAAAGGATACTAGTGGGAGAGGGATTAACTCTTCTGTTACCTGTCAAGGGTGAGATCCCCATATGATCTGAAATGCGTGTGTGTAACTGTCGGCTAGTTTGGCCAACATACAATGCCTTACAGCATTGACACGTAAATAAATACACCACATGCGATTTCAGGCCATCAGGGATCCTGTCCTTGACAGGGAAAAAAGAGCCAAGGCGAACGGATGGGCGAAAGACGAAGCGTAATGAAACTTGAGGAAAGGCGGACGATAATAGTTTGATGAGTTGAGTGCGAATTTGAAGGCCATGTGAACCAGTATACGGTAGAGAAAAATAAATTAAAAACTTAGGAGCAATAGAAACCTTGGGAGCGGACGAAAAGGATTTATCTAAAAATGAACTTACGCATTTGTCAAACAGGGTAGCTGGGAATTCATTTTTAATGAAAATTTGTTTGAGTTTCTGGAGTTCAGAGTGCAAGATGGAGTAGCTAGAGCATAAATTAAAATATCGAAATAGAATGGAAAAGATAAGGCCTTTTTTATAGCAGTCTGGAATAAAACTATTAAAGTTAGTTAGTAAACCGGTGTAAGTGGATTTTCGGTAGATACTGGTGGTGAAATTAATTTCAGAGCGGTTAATTTTTATGTCAAGGAAAGATAAATTGCTGTTATTCTCGGTTTCGTGCGTAAATTTGATATTAGCGTGCTGTGAGTTTAGATAGTTAAGAAATGGTAGAATATGAGTCGAAGATCGAAATAGAAGGAAACAGTCGTCAACATAACGTCGGTAGAAGATGGGTTTGAATTGTGAAGGACAGTTGTTAAGCCAGCTGGTTTCATAAAAGGAGAGAAAGATATTAGCGAAGAGAGGTCCCAGAGGGGAACCCATAGCAACACCATCAACCTGTTCGTAGAGTTGGTTGTTGAAAAGGAAATGGTTGTTCTTAACAGCGAATTCTAAAAGTTTCTTAAATTCATTACGGGAAAATCCTTGAAAACAATTTTGGTTATGGAAAAGTAAACGGAGTATGATATTTATGGTTTCGTTAAGTGGGATGTTGGTAAATAAAGATTTGATGTCGAAACTGGCCATAATGACTTCCTTAGGGTTGGTTTTAAGACTTGAGAGTTCAGTAATGAAAGAAAAAGAATCCTTAACTACATATATACTGGAAGAGATCGGGCGAAGCAATGGGACAAGGAATTTGGCGAGTCTGTAAGAGTGAGTGCCAATCGAAGAAATTATAGGTCTTAAAGGTATATCAAATTTATGCACCTTAGGAAGTCCATAAAGTAATCCAGGTCGAGAGCCGGGCGGGAAAATTTCATGGTAGGTTGCGTCCGTGATAGATCCGTTCTTCTTTAAATCTCGAAGGTATTTCTTCAAGCGATTCTCTCGACTGATCGTGGTTCTAGTGGGATCTTCATTCAAGCGTATGAATTTGGTTTCATCATCCAGGATACTATTCATTTTGGCAGTGTAGTCGGATTTGTCCATGATAACGACACCATTACCTTTATCAGGCTTCAAAATAATAATGTCATTGTCGTTGCGAAGGGATTTTATAATTTGGAACTCTTCGTTGGAGAAAATAAAACTTGGTGGATGGTAACTTTTGTATCCAGAAAGAGCGATATTTTTTAGGCGGGTTTTAAGTAGGTCTTCGTCAAAGCCAGATTTGGGATAAATTGGTTCTTGTGTGAGTTTGCGATAAAGCATCTCGAAGGGTATGAGGAAGTCGGCAAAACGAAGTCTTCTTGGCGGAATTGAGAAGTTCAAGCCTCTTGCTAATAGTCTTTTTTCCTCTTGAGTCAAGTTCCTTTTAGAAAAGTTGAATACTACCTCATCAGGGTTGATCGTGGAGCATCTCGTAAAATCTTTACGAAGGCGAAAGAGTTTTTTCTCTTGGACATTCTTATGACGTTTAAGAAGTCTGGAATTTTCGGTGAAGCATATGGATTTCAGGTGGTTTAGATCAAGAAAGGATACCAAGGATGAAAGATGGTTTAGTGCGGTGGTTAAGTCGGATGTAAGAACTCGAATGCGGGAATGTTTGATGGATATTTCTTCATTTAAGAGTTTCTTTTGACAGTTCACGTAGGCTGTAGAGTTCTGCAAATGTCGGTTGGCCAACTTGAAGTTGAGGAATTTTGGTATGACAGAGTGCTTCTTACAGTTAGTGAGAAATTCCAAGTCTAACTTCGCCTTTGCAAGTTTTAAATCCAGGCGTTGGAACTTCCGAAAGGCAGCCAGCGCTCCATTGTTGTATCGTTTCTTCAAAATGTCTACGAGTGATTGTCCAGGAGGAAATCGTAACTTTAATATAAATAACAATGCCCAGCAGATTGTGCGAAGTATCGCCATATGTAAACATTAACAATTGCATAAACAAAGAAGGCTAGAAGAGTTTTAAAACATATTTATTGACTGACGTTTCGTCGCTACAATTGTATGTTGGCCAAACTAGCCGACAGTTACACGCATTTCAGATCATATGGGGATCTCACCCTTGACAGGTAACAGAAGAGTTAAACACCTCTCCCACTAGTATCCTTTCCCACCACATTGAAACTGGCCATCCCATTTCTTTTTCCGACTTCAAAATATTATCCTCGTCGCCTTCTGTTTCTGAACTACTCCTTAAAGAAAGTCTTATAATTAATAAATTAAAACCCATTCTTAACGGGAATATTGGTTTGATGCCTCTCTCCCTCTTCTGATAACACCTTACTGCTGTCTCCCGTGAATTTCCGTTACTGCTGTAAATATATCATCTTAATTGTTATTCGATACTGTTTGTTTAATATAAATATATCTCGTTGTAATCCCTGATCTCCACTCTGAAGATGTTGCTTGTAGCGACGAAACGTCAGTCAATAAATATGTTTTAAAACTCTTCTAGCCTTCTTTGTTTATGCAATTGTTAATGTTTACATATGGCGATACTTCGCACAATCTGCTGGGCATTGTTATTTATATTAAAGTTACGATTTCTGCCTGGACAATCACTCGTAGACAGCTGGTAAAGCTAGATTGAATCCAGCTCTAATCACTGAAAATCTATGAATAAGGAAGAAAATTCGATCCCCGTCTGGGGCTCAGATATCATTTTCTGAGTATCGAGCTTGAAGATCGTTCATCTACTTCGAAGAAAATTAGAACTCACATCCGGTCGAAAGAAAGTTTCATCAACTTCTCGAAGCTCCCTTTCTATTTCTTAATAAATTTCAGATCAGTCTTGGCTCCCATGTCCCCGTGTTAAGGCACTAAAGTGCTACAATTTGGTCAATGAGAGTTCTATTTATTAGTTAAGTGAGTGAAAATTTGCGTTTTAGGGGTCAACATTTCAACTATGAAGAACATTAGTTAATGAAGGCAATAGATAAAAGTTGATATGATATTGTAATAATTTTCAAGCGTTGGTGCTAGTTTGCTCTAGATACAAATTGCTTTGCTCAATAAAGTTTGCCACCATATTCAGTCATATGTCAGTAATAATCCACAAATGTCGTACTAACCACTGACCTAAGTATAACTAGACTGCGTCAAGGCCACCGCGTGTCCCTGTTACATTTCAGTGGAGAGAAGTGTTCCCTAAAGAATGGCGTCAAAACAGAAATTTATCTTTCTTTCTACTTTTAGTAGCGACCACTAAAACGTGTTTTTAACTAGTAGAACTGTAGGCTATATGTATACATAATTGGACTCCTGAAGTCGGGTTGCGACGCAAGCTTGAAATTACCGCATAACCATTATTTTCCTCTCGTTTGCCGTTTTTATGTAAAAAGCGACAAATTTCGCAAAACCTTCTTTATATTTTTCTCAATTACTTTTCAAACGCTTCGAGAAAACGTGGGTAGATTATCACTTGTATGTTGCACTAGACAAAACGGACGTATTTTCGTTCTGAAAATAGTATACCATTTGATTGCTATAATCTTGACAAAAAAATAATCTGAACAGAAGGGTGAGTTTCAGGTCCAGTTTGAATAATTTTCAAAAATTTGCTACGGAAAACTTCAACAGATTTTTATTAAATCCAAACCTTCTTGGAAGCTAATGTAAAGTTCACGTATAAAATATATTCATTTATTCGAGGCAAACGACAATTTGACACTGCTCGTTTGACGTTAGCGTCAGGTTAACCTCTCAGTTATCTTTCTCAGTGCCACGTGTATTCTCTTTTTCGACAGGTAAAAAGAAAGGTGTGGCTCCTCCAGTCGAGGAAGAGAGGTTAAACCAGCCTGACAAGTAAGCATTTCTCGACAGGGATTATCTTATTAAAACACTGGAATACTAAACCGAAAAATTTTATGACAACAGACGAGATTTTATGGTAGAATAAGCGGGAAATTGGAAGTGCATTTCAGTGTCAGTATCTCAGTCAAAGTTTGTGTCCTCGTATTACTGTCTTCCGTCATTGTCGTCACAGGGCTCCACATAAAAAGCCGGTTCAGGCTGTAGTGTAAATGCAATTCCCTTTTTAGTGAAAACAACTGAGCTTTGATATCTTTCATATTTGGAGAATGGTTGAAACAGTTTTTGTGAGAAGTAAGTCTCTTCTCGCAAAACCGCTCAAAGAGAGATGCTTAAGACTTGATTCCTTACTCATTTTATCCTTACGTGGTGGCAAACATTTCCTGAGCAAGAATTTCCACACCGTACCCCGTCCTCCAGGTGTCGTGACAAAGGATGGATTGATAGCCAGACAGATTGTCCTGGTTTTTTGCTGCCTCACTACGCCTCGTAAAGGTCAATTTCCACTGATTTTGAAAAGTCGTGCATGGGCGACAACTCTGGTGAAAAAGTTGTCTTGATCTCAACTTTTCGGCTCGACGTTTTATGTCAACCAATATCAGGCAATTCACAGAACGAACAACATTGCGCAACTTTTACACCCCTTGGATTAGAATTCCAAGGGGCATAAAATTTGCACAATGCTGTTCATTTTGTGAATTGCCTGATATTGGTTGACATAAAACGTCGAGCCGAAAAGTTGAGATCGAGGCAACTTTTTCACCACAGAATTGTCGCCCACACACAACTTTTCAAAATCAGTGGAAATTGACCTTTAGGAGTCGTAGTGAGGCCGCAAAAAAACAGGACAATCTGTCTGGATATCAATCCAACCTTTGTCACGACATCTGGAGGAAGTTGTACAGTGTGGAATTCCTTGCTCAGGAAATGTTTGCCACAACGTAAGGAGTAAATGAGTGAGGATATGTACATGTTTGGATAGATAACCATGTGGTTTTTCCTTCAAGTTACTGTGAGACAGTGGCTTTAGCCAAAGGGGTAGGTTTGGGGAGTTCATCCCTCTCCCATAGCTACAATGACCTTGAGTTTCCAGTTCAACAGTGAGTCATAAGACAGTATCACAATCTAGCCAGCTTTGATTTGCGAGCTTGAAACCGGTCTCAGCTTCGTAATAAATTATCCATACGTATTATTTGAAGTGCTGATGTGAGGATGTGAATGTTTGGGCAGTTGTCAGCAGCCAACAGTACCACTCTTTTTCGGTAACGAAACATTCTCCTGAGTGGTGTTGGATGGTGTTACCGTCGATTGCAGTTACTCGTGAATACCCCCCCCAAGAGAATCATCCATCTAGTTTTGCTTTACTAGGCCTAAACTTGGCACTTCAACTGCATGAACGTTTGAAAATTCATCTTTATGAACATCCAGACTTTCAAGATGAACCCTGTTAACAATATCTTAGTAAAATACCTGGCGTTTGAGCCTCCAAAAAAGACCTAAGTTCGATAAAAAGAAACTGGAGTGAAGCAAAACATGTGACGTCATCATTATTTATTCATGCCTTCTTGAAAAGTTCAGTAAATAAAAGTGAGATAGACAGCCGACGAGTGGTTTTATGAGGCATGGTCGCAAGTCTAACCCTCGTATGCCATTACGCTTATAAACCTCTGTTATGTGATAAACTAGTATTTAAGAAGGCAGTAAATATTTTGGAGTGTTGAAAATTTGTAGTCGCAAAAGCTGTTCGACATTGAGCACACCCCCCCCCCCCCCCCAAGAAAAATTCCTGGCTACGCGCCTGCTGTGAGAATCGATAATTTTAAAGAAGAATAGAAAAACGACATTTGCAGTTTACAATCTTGGAGCCCACCATTAACATATAGTGGCTTCCGCTTTAATCGCACATACGTCGAACTTGCACCTTAGCGCACCATCTGAGTCTTGGTAGCTCAATGGTTAGAGCGTCTCACTGGTCATCAGACTGGTCATCATTTCACAAATGGAATTTTCATTTCACATATGAAATTGAAACAATTCACAAATGAAATATTATTTTCATTTGTAAAGTTGCATGTGAAATTTTTGTAAGGGATTTATACTTTCCCAACAGTTTTCAGTGCATGTCTTTTTTCCTTGGGAAGAGGCTAAAAAATGAGTATGCCTTTCTGGAGCCCCTAATATTCCTTTATCTTCACTGCTCATTTATCGTCTGAGACCTCTTTGAACAATCGCAATAGACAGAAATGTAGGCATACAAACTGTCGGTTTAGACTAACTCTGAAACCCCAAGTATGTAATCAACTGTGCACACACAATCTTGATAGGTTGGGATAAGAATGTTCAGAGAACTGGTTATACAGGGAAATGTTGAATTACGCTCTGCCAGAAAATTTTTTAGGTTTTTAAATTGTCAGAAAGCCATTTTTGGCGTGCTGGTGACACCAAATAAGCAATGGTGTAATCAGGTCTTGCTTTTTTTTTTTTTTTTTTTTTTTCAGGGGGAACACATAATCGAAGGTGTACCGACAAACTATATAACATGCTCTTGTAGTCTACATCACTACTGTGTCCATTAACTTCACGGACAGAGTGGTGAGGTAGACTTGTTACACGGACTGCATTCGTGCACCATTTTCTTTTCTGTTTTTTTTTCCAAGTTGCCGAGTCTACAGTTCATACAAAAACATTACAACAAAAGCGAGTGAATATTAGGATAAGTTCACAATAACAACTTTAATAATTCATGTCGTTGAAGTAAATCAGTAAGTAACTCGAAAAACTCAAATAGAAATCTTCGGAGTCTTCTTAAGTATTTTGAAAGAATTTCGTACAAAAAAGTTTGTTACTGGACAATAAAGAAGGAAGAATATCCCTTTGCTGTTTTGCCAATGATGTACCGACGGTTTACTCGGATGTCCCGACCGACTTGGAAAGATCATGGTTAGGATGCACGCTCCCTGGCCCCCTCACTAGGTACGCCACTGCAAATGATAACAATCGTTGAGCTTGGTTGGCGACAAACTTACTTGAGTGTTTAATTTTTTTGAAACAATAAACTTTGAAAAAAAGATGTCAAATACATGTTTATAACTTTACAAATGATTAAATTATTTTGTTTACGATGGTATTTCAAACTAAAGTAGTGGGATTTAGAGCCAGCAACACATCTATCAATGAACTTTGTTTTAGTTCTAAAATCTAACCATAACATGACTGGTTCATCATGTATTTTTACCTGCAAACCTACAATGTCGATTCATCCTTAAGAAATGGTTCGTTCTTCAGCGAGTTCGGCCCAGTCGTTATATTTATGCGCACTGGAGGTTGGAAGAGTTCAAAGATCTTGAAAGCGTAAGATTCTCAAGGCAATAGCCAAGACCAGTTCGACCTTTTTGAGTGCTCTAACAATTTTCCAAATAACTCCAGAAGATCAGGTTGATTTTAGAGGGTCTGCATTTTTGGGATCGAGAGAGCAACCGTTTCTCTCTCGATCCCAAAAGTACAGACTTCCAAAATAATCCCTCATATTCATCCGTCCAAGATTGTGACATTATTTGATTTACAAGGACAAATATTGAAAATGTAGCTGAGAATAATATTCAGAAAATAAATTAAACTTGACCCCTTGGTAAACTGCGAATTGCTGTATAATAAGATTTAGAACGACACCTGAGCAGCTTAGAGGGGAATAAAATGATCGGAGATCTTTTTTGGCGATCACTTTACTCTACAAACCTGTATTTCATTGAAATGCATGGGCTCATTACATTTCAGTAGCAAAACGAGCCCCCAAACAGATTGATTGCTTTGCTAATTGCAAATTGTTAAATAAACAAAAAATATTGGGCAAGTGCACGCTGCTAAGGTATAGCAAATAGTCGGTCAATACTTGATCAAACAATGTTGAATTATATATTATCCAGCCATTTTATCCGAGAATTTATCTCGGACTTTAAAGTCATGTTAAATAATTAAAATTTTATTACTTTTAGAAATGAAAATAGTGATGTTTGAAGAGACAAGCAGCAATGGTTATAAGTAGTGATAGTTCACTGGTATCTCTCAACGATCATGCACTTATTCATCAGTCTTGGATTGCAATCTAAGTTATCTGAAGTTCTTAACAAAAGTATGTCAAAGTCTTAAAAAAATAAAGTTCTGCGTCAATAGTGTTCAACGACGGTCGTACTTGAAGTTGAGCCAAAAGAGTGAGCGAACTGCCGAAACTAAGAAAGGAGAAACTATCTCCGCAGTATCTCCTACTAGTTACTGCAGTTTGCTCATTCTTTTGGCTTAATTTCAAACATATCAAGAAATGGCCGTTTAATTCGTAACTATACGCAATTTTTCACGTATCTGATAGAAATAATTGAATTTAAGAAAGTCCTGGCAATTTTTCTTTTTGATTAACTGTGTTCAAGTACATTTATTTATGTGCGTATAATCTTAACATAACGTCAATATAAACAAAAAAGAACTTTTAATTTCGTCGTTTTTATCTGTGTTAATTACATATTATCTTCAACGACGCCCAGAGTTATATTTGTAAGTCACTAGTTCCAAGCCAAAACTGCAATGTTTGTCGTACATTTCTAGAACATTCTGTTTATCTTTTTTAATATTATTCATACGTAAGCATATGAGTATCATCCAAAAATGCATGACCTGGGATCCCAAACTCCAAAAATCGATTGATCGATAAATTGATCGAGTTCCCAAAAATACAAGCAAGGGTGAGTAAAATTACATTATTTTTTTGAGATGATTACAAATTCTACATTAGAAATGACAGATCACAACTCTGAAATGAAATTAATTTCTAATTGATAATTACATCGGGGTAAAATTAAAGAATTAGACACTACAAAATACTCACCAACGAAGACTCAAATTAGAAAACAATTCATGATCAAGTCAAAATATGACCATGTAGCAAACGTATTTAGCAGGTCATCTGGTCAGAGTTTGCTTGATCAGTCAATAAATGAAGGGAAATCTGAACGGAAAGTGGTTTTTTTTTTTTTAGTGCTGCTTAATTGATATGTACAGATTGGGCTAGATATCTTCTTCACAGAACGATTGAATCCCGTGGTTTTTTTGGACTATGTTTGGTATAAAACGGGATACCAGGAAATTGTTAAGAGGAAACTAGGGGGAAAAAGTTTAAGGAAGAAAATATTTGTTACTTGAGGATTTTCATTTTTGCAAAGAGAGTAATTAGGATGTACAAAATATGTCTTTAAAACGTAATTCCTTACATCAGAATTACTCAAAGGAATAATTCATTAATGTAATTTGTTTCAAGTTATTTGTTCTGAATAAATCTGAACCCCATAAATTTTGAGTTTTGAGATCTTATCCCGAATCTCGGCGAACCAAAAATACTAAAACCGAATTATAAAATGCGAAAAAAGGATATCTGATGATATGAGATCTGACTTATGAGATTCGAGTACACGAGATTTGAGTTGATTGTTTGGATTCAGAGCTCTCGAGCAGTTAAGATGTGTTGAAAATAGGGTCGCTTATGTTCACGAATTCACACAATTTGTATCCGATAAACGAACCACATTTCGAATTGCTCAGTTTGATCAAGTTGACGATCTGTCTATCTGATAAGCTTGTTTTTTGTCCGACGAATATTCGTCAGATCAATCTAATTAGAAAACAAAAACCTCAAAAAAATTGTACTGATCCCGTGAACTCCTCTATGAAACTTCTATGAAAATTCTAAAACCCCTGTCATGTTCTTCCATTAGTTGTCACTCCCTTCCGAATCCCATCACAATTGTTTCAGTCCCGCAGATTACTCTTATCAGGTCTCAGCATTCACATCACTCCTGGCAATATTAGCTCTGTTTGCTCCCGTCGAGAGATTTGAAAAGTAATTCCTGAACATGCATAGAACTGTTAAATAAAAAGTGTGTTCTGAAGATACAGTTACTATAACTGGTATTGCAAAAGACATGGCAGTTTCACTTGTCTAACAGGGTGGGCGGACGTTTGCACGACAGACGTTTGACCGACAGACATTTGGCCGACAGACGTTTGGCCGACAGACGTTTGGCCGACAGACGTTTGGCCGACAAACCTTTGGCAGACAGACATTTGGCCGACGGACATTTGGCCGACGGACATTTGGCCGACGGACATTTGGCCGACAAGACGTTTGGCCGACAGGACATTTCACCGACAAGACATTTGGACGACAGGACATTTAAACCCTAACCCCAAACCCTAACCCCAAACCCTAACCCCAAACCCTAACCCCAAACCCTAACCCCAAACCCTAACCCCTAACCCTAACCCCTAACCTCTAACCCCTAACCTCTAACCCTAACCCTAACCCTAACCCCTAATCCCTTGAAATAACTATGAACGTGGAACATTTATTGTATCTTTAACGCATATTTACAGGTTATGTGCATTCTTTTGTCGGCCATCCTTTTGATCAACAAATGAGTGATCCTTTTGTTACCACCCGTAAGCATTATTTTAGAAAATAAATTTCGGCCAAATGTCCTGTTGGCCTAACGTCTTGTCGGCCTAACGTCTTGTCGGCCTAACGTCTTGTCGGCCTAACGTCTTGCCGGCTTAACGTCTTGTCGGCCAAATGTCCTGTCGGTGAAATGTCCTGTCGGTGAAATGTCCTGTAGGTGAAATGTCCTGTAGGTGAAATGTCCTGTCGGTGAAATGTCCTGTCGGCCAAATGTCTGTCGGTCAAAGGTCCTGTCGGTCTAGTGTCTGTCGGTCAAACGTCTAACAGACAATCATATCAAGCAGTCAATCATTATTTATTTAACCACGTAACACTTGGGAGTGCAAGACTCGTCAAAACGAGCACCTAGCACTTACATACTTCCACAAAATGGGTTTATTTGAACTTACAAAAGTATTACAACAGCCTTCAATTGAATAATACTATATTTGAAATTAAAAGCACTCTTTGGATCCTAGTAGTTAGAGTTTGATAAGAAGCTTACATTTTAAGTAAATTTGAAAGATCAATTAACAAAGGCCTATGACAAATGTTCAGCCTACACAGACTCGAGAATGGCCAATTCCTAGACAATGATCAAATTGTACAAAGCAAATATCCTACCACATCTGGAATATGACAGCCCAGTTTTGGTTGGTATCGGAAAAGCTCAAAGTAACCAGTTCGAAGAAGCAAATTACATACGCTTAGAACACTGCTGAACTTAGCAAGGACTAATTCGTGCGAAAATGCCTTTAAATAAGCTAAAATGAAGACTTTATCATGAAGACTCATCGCAGACGCTTTCATTCTTTGCCGTTACTCTACAAGTGTATTAAAGAGCAAGAACGAACTTACATTCAGAAATTCTTCAAGACTCCAACAGCACCGTATAATCTACGTAGATCAGGCATAAAGTTGGTACAACCATCATTTAACTTTGTGTGATCTAAAAATTCTTTCGGTTGTTTAATTAGTCGTCTATGGAATTATCTCCCGGACACCGCTTATAACGCAGATCTCATGCAGTTTAATAAGAACATTCTAAGAACAACATTGACCTAGATTTTGACATTCAATTAGATAACATGATTGTAGCTATATAATTTTTAATTGTAATTTTGATATCTACCGTGCTGAAAATTTTAATTATTAACCTTGTTGAACCCTTATACATTATTCATCATAATTTTAAAATTGGTATTATAGCCTATTTTACTTACTTGATTCCATGGCATACTGCTCATACCTATGAAAATACTCATGACGTTTGCGAGCACTGTTCAACTCTTTGCAAAATGGTATTACCCCAACATGCACCAATCAAGAAAAAACTAATTCAAGCCAATCATTTACCATGAATAACACTGAATATTTTACAAGATATATCCCAAAGAAATCGATTGTATGAAAGCATAAACAGCATCCCATGGCACTTCAACATAATGGGGTAAATACGGGACACAAAGAAACAAGGCAACAACAATGAAGCGTATAGAAAGTACAGAATTGTACTAGAATACATCATCTAATTTTCGGTACCACTGGGAGTTTGCCAAAAATGGCACCACTTCTTCCAAGCTCTAGATCCATATATCGTAAAACAGATGATATTGTCCTTACCGGAAATAAAAATCTTTTTACAGAAACCAAGCAAGACTCAGAAATATTTGACAATTACTTCGTCGAAGCAGTACATGACCTGACAGTAGCAATGGTTCCACAGCCGACGATTTGTATGGTCACCCTAGTATCGAATCAATTAACAGAAACGCGCTAATTAAAGGCTTTAATCTCAATATGATTTGCCCAGAACCCCGTTTACACTGTTAATATTTTGGGCACGGCACAGCTAGAATTTTGGCTAGGGTGCTGCTGTTTTTTGGCACGGCACGGGTGATTTTCACAGTGTAAACAGTGAGGACTTTCAAAATTTGGTACTGGGTCGTGTCTGAAAATTTAGCCGTGCCGAGCACTTCTGTATATGTAGATCTCGGCACGGCTAATTTGCCGTGCCGTGTCCGAAATGTTACAGTGTGAACATGGTTTAGATTACGTCTAATATATGGGATAGTCTATTTTGCTCTGATCGCGGGTCACAGGTCGCAGGCAAATGGCCGGGGTCGCGGGTAGATTAGCGTGGGTTATTTTGAAAGTCTTCCGGACTCCTCCATTCTTTTTGGAGTTCTATAGGTATATTGTATCCTGCAAATCATAGACAAACCAGACGAAACTATATTCAGACATGATACTTCTCTTGCGTAATTGAAATTTTATTATCCCCAATACATAGAAGAATGGTGTTAATGGTCGTCTGTTGGCGTTATGGAATGCCCTTTGGTGCAAATGGTTGCGTATCTGCGCTAATGAATGTTGATTGAATAAATTGAATGTATTTTTGCGCTGATGACTTCGAGGTTGGCGTTGATAATAGTATATTTCCTGGTAAAGAACAGCAAAAGTTCTACAAACAAACGTTCACCGAGACACCGACTAAATAATCGTTTTTGCTTCATCATCCATCTCCTCTTCCTCTTTGTGTTTTTCTTGTTAAACTTCTTTTCCTTCTTCATTTTTCTTCTTCATTTTCTATTTTGATGTCTCTTTTATCCCAAAAGCATCCGAATGAATTGACCAAAAAAAAAAAAAAAACCTTCGAAAAGCCAATCTAAAACACCAATCGTTTGGTGCGTGAATCTCTAGAGTCGTAGACTCCCTTGTTCAGTCGAATAAAAAGGAAAAAATCTGCTTTGTTTTTGAACTTTTGGATTCAAACCATCTGTATACAGTAATGAAAATGGGATTAGCAAAACGGATTTTAACTCAACCGAGGTTTTATTGCAACTTGGCTATACGTGTACGATACAAAGAATAAAATTGTCTTGCAAACTAAATCCATTCTAACTGGAACGGAGTAGCATGATTCTTGGACACATGCATGCCCGCACAAGTCCTTCGTCACTATTAAAGATGAATTTTCCCCTCATAATTGGTGTTTTACTATCTTTACTGTTTTTCTTTACTTTTGGGAGCAAATAAGGGTGTAATTTCCCGTGAAGAAAATTATCTCAATACCACGCATCCTGCCATTTGCACTTGCTTAAATCCTCCTCCTCGTATCAGTATCGAGATTTCAGAGGTTAAGTGAAAAAATCAAGAAAATAAACTTCACATTTATATATTGTTTTGCCTTGAAAAAGCTTACCAAATAGTGTAAAATGGTACATGAGTGAGTAGTTCCAATCGGTAAAAAAATCTTAATTTTGTCTTTAAAATGAGAAAGGTTCAACGTTATGTAAAGCAAACAAAATGTAGCATAAAACGTCTTTTCCCAAACGAGCCTTCATTCCTATGAGAAAATCGATCCCACCTTTTCCCCGACACTTTTTGGGTATGCCTCGCCGGTCATTTATATTATTGAACAAACCGAACAGTATTTGTAGAGGGTGATGGTTAGAAAATCACGTTCCCGTACTTCAACCTAGCTGTTAACTTTGACGAACCAAGGTTGTAAATGTAATGGACTGGAATTAAAAAAATTTAAGCGAGACAAACTACTAAAAATGGTCACGGAATATGATAGCGAAAACTTCATTTAACAAACCTAATACAGATTTCATGAAAAAGTCCTTCTCATATAGGTCAGCGGTTACATGGAACAAATTGCCTCGCGATATAGTTTCTGAGTATCAAACTCTATCTACAACAAGATTTAAAAACCTAATTGATCATTATTTCCAAAATTTAGAAAACAATAATTGATAACGGCTTTAAGATTGTTCAAGACATTTCAGGACGACACTTGTTTGACCTGCATGAATTTGGGCTTGTGTGGATTCTAAACACTTGTATGATGTTAATTGTTAGTTATGTTTGTATACATTATTAATAATTGGTAGTTTGTAATGTAATTAGTATATTGATAGGTTGTAAATAAGATAGTTATTATAGGGTGAAGCTGATTAGTATGTAGGCTTCGCAATTTTTTGTAAATTAATAGGTTCTTAGAGCAAAGCACGGCCCATTGAAAAACAGCTTAGTGTGCTGAATGGCTACCGTGCATAAATATTCTTAAATAAATAAATAAATAAATAGCTATATATTATGGAGGAAAGATTGCTTAGTTACCATATATAGTGAAGATGAAGAGATCGACGGCCCTATTGTTGATATTTACAAACCGACATCGGAAAAAAGTACTGGTAACGATGAATTTGTCGTTTATTTCGGCCATTGAACTCAAATTGTTTCTGTCAAAGACCAGACTAAAAACACTGACCTCATACCCATCTTCTCATGTGGAAAAGCCGGAGAAATAGAACTGAAAAAATAAACAGCTCGTCAATCAACAGAAGTAGCTTCGTCTGACTTCCGTGTACAAATGGAAAAGATCATAATAATTACACGTGAGACTATCAAGAATCCCGCGTGGTGATTGGCCAAAAAGTACGTCACATCTCGTTAACCATACTATGCGTTAATCGACTGCAGATGAATTTTACTGTGAAGGCATTTACGCAAAATGGCGTCCACTTTCATAAATGTTACTGAGGAATTTATAAAGCAGCTCGTTTATCACCTGAACAATTATTTGCCTCAGGCTCAGTTAATATTGTTCCACAAAAGTACTGACTTCGGCTTTCGCAGGAACCTGTCGACATTTCGTATAGAGTGAACACGAACTAATTTTTGATTTCAAATAGAATTTGTAAACACATAATACAAGCGGGTTAAAGAACAAAATAATTTCTTTATCCGACTTTGTTTTGATGAATAATAATAACGCAATCGGCCAGTACAATTATCCTGAAATATTTGTACACTGAAAAATCCAGTGCGCAACGTCTGCTAACGATTCGCACGCGAATGGTGCTAGATATCCGTCAGACTTCCATGTGTAAATCATGAGGGTGAAATTAACAAAGTATGAAACAACTGGCACGGTATTAAGACGGAATCTTGTTTTTGATTGATCAAGTTCTGGCAATGTTGGATACTTGGATTATAAATAACTTATAAGACAGTTCAGTGTGTGTACAGTACTGCGGGATATCTTATTTGCCATTTATACTTTGAATCGCTTTACAGATTCCTACGGGCTCTTCAAAATACGGCATAACTCGTGACACATCCAAATTGTATAAAGCTGTACTATAGACTAAACTGTCAGATAAGGTATATTTATTTCACGGATAGTATAATTTGAAATCTTATTTCGACCCTTCATTGCCCAGAGCCTACCGGTATTTTTATTCACCATGTACTTGCTTTGACCAGCATCTTTTTAACTTATGTCACCCATGTCAGTCTTGACCACGTTTGGGGATGCTCAAAATCGATAAGTTTTCCTATCACGCCTATTGGATAATTAATGAAGAGGGCTATTTCCTTTTCAGAGAAGAATATAGTTTCAGCGGCTCGGAATTATCTGAATTTACTGATTAAATATCAGCGGAAACGTTACAATCGCGAAGGTAATATATTGGTAATTAAATTCCACCATTTCCCGCAAGAAAAAAAATTTAATATAAATTGGCTACAAATCAACTGACATATGGCATCCGTTGAAATGCGCCTGCGCTGTCGATAGTTTGTTTAGCATCAAATTACCATCTCGGGACACTTTGTGGTCGCTCAGTTGAATTGTTTACAGCCGAGGCCTTCAAGACTGTGAAGCATTCTTCAGGTTTGAAATATTTAAAATGAATGGGCTATTGGTTCTTCTCTTGTTGTCTTGGATATCCTGTGCAGGTATGCTTAATTTCTATAGAACAGATAACAGTTATACTGGTTTACATGACATAAAAGTGGTATGAACATTTAAAATCTTTTACTTATCTCAAAGTGATCAACCATCTCGGCCTATCTAAAGTGCTTTGCGAACTCATCAGAAGTGAAATAGTCCCTTTGTTTTGCGACAGTTACGCTTCTGCTTCAGGGCACGAAACAATCGTACGAAACGAAGTGGAAGTTCTTTGAGGTGACGTATGGCTTCATGTAAGTACTGACATGAGATTAGTCAATTGACACCAAAGGGCAACACCTACTATTCAAGGCGAAATCTCCTGTTGGTCGCTGTCAAACTATGGCAAAAATTTGATTACCAAAAAACTGGAACAAGGCAACGAGATAGTCCCGTCACAGTCTGTATTGTCAACTTCTAATGTTTTGTTGATATGAAGTCTTCAACAAACACGTTTTTAATGCAAAATAACACTACTAATTCGCAGTCTAAATGGTTCATAGGTTCTACATGTACATTTTGTTTACTGTCTAGTTCTATTCTTTCGGCTTTCGTGAGACTTGTCTTAAGTGTAGGTATATCATAATAGTTGGTTGTGACTTCCTTGGATCAGATATAATACATTTACAGTCTTGTGTATGCGTTTGTTGCGCTAAAGGATTCTACTCGATGGGGATTTTTTTAAAAACGTTTTTGAATTCTGTTTTGTTAGTCCGCAGCGCGAAGCATAGGATTTAATATTTAATAAGATCAATTTCGGAAGGAGTCACATTCCTTTTCTTAATAAGAGTTTTTGCTGGATAGTAGAAGGACTCGAGGAAAGAGATGATGTATTCATCTCGCTATGGAGTAAAACTTCGCTTTGCCATAGTTCTTCGCAGAATATGAGTGGAACTTTTACCTTAATTGATTTCATCAATGTATCATAGTTGTTTTGTCTCGACTATTAAACTTAGAATGCGTATCATGCGTCGATTATTTCCATTGTAAGCACGTTCTAGAGTAACTTGAGTCACGTAGGGGGGACTTCACACCTTTTCCGGGTCGGACCAAGCTGTGCCAGAGTATAACATGTTTGTTATCCTAAAGTGGTGTTGGAAAAGATGTGCAACGACTGGTTGAACGTAATTGGACCATTTTCCTATAGTTTTGCTTTATGTTATGTAGCAATAAAAAGCACTTTGTTTTGAACTGACAAAACATTTTAATTAACACATTAAGGAGCAAGCATCCCACTCAACTAAATAACATTGTCTGGGATTAGCCAGAATAAAATTCTGAAGTACACCCTGCCCTTCAATTGGTTAACCAAGCCAGCAGTTTATTTATTAACCGGCAGACATCCCACTCTGTGAAATAAAATGATCTGCCATTAGCTAGAATAAAAATTAATACTTAAGTGCACCCTTATCTATCATTGGATGAAGTTAGAGTGCATTATTGAGTTGTCAATTTTGCATAATTTAAGCACCAAGTGTCAAACTCTGTTGTTCTTGCATTTTTGTCAGACAAGCTACAGTATGCTATACCCTGAAAAATTTTAAAGCAGAAATCTGTTTAGATCATATTTTTGTTCAACCACTCTTGTAATATTACAGTACACAGGTACAAAAAAAAGGTGAAACCATTATTCCAACAAATGTATGGTGATTGTGCATTTCCCAGTAACACTGTGTCATTGATAAATTCAGCTTTCAATAACAGTTGAAGATAGTTTACCTTTAGTAGTGATAATCTTAATAGAAATTTAGCACTTGGCTCATTGCAGTTTCTTTTAATTGCCCAAACAAATACAGTACTGTCACCAATACCAGTACAGTCAATGGGCAGTGTGCAATTGTACTTGTACTAATCCACCATGGTGAGATGAAAATAAGAAGAGCAGGTTACCCCTTGGACAAGCTATTAATAACTCCAATTTAATAGTCTAGGCTTTGAGGAGCTAGTCCAAAATTTGATTATCAATATCACTATGAGAAGTAACTGAGTCTTCTATTTTTATTCTAAGTACAATCAATGAAAGTCATCAGTGCTGTAAGGACTCTAGTCATTGACTAAGTTAAAGTCAACTAGAGTAGTAATTTTTAGTGATTTTATCTTTACTCAAGTCCTTTATGAAAAATGACTCAATTCAGGCTCAACTTGGCAAAGTGCTGCTGTAATTAACTTTATTCTGACTTGACCTTAACGTTGAGTGATTAACGAGTTCTGCTATTAATTCTTTTAGGTTTGTATCCTCATTTATATTATTTACTCAGACAAATGAAATACAATTTTACTTTCACCAATGCAAAATAATTTGTCTAATTGCTTAACTCTTATTAGAAGTTATTTCTGAGACTAACAGCAATGCGATAACCTGACTCAAGTTAACTAGATCAACTTGCATGATTCAACTAAACTCAACTTGAGTGGGCCATTTACTTGACTCAAATTAACTCAGTGAGACACTTACATGACTAGACTTGACTCTTGTCTCTTCTCTTTGTTACTTGACTCACAAATCAAGCCCTCTGATATGAGTTATTACTCAACTGTGGGTTGACTCGTTACAACATTGAAAGTTACAATATGTGCGATACAGTATGTGCTACAATATAAAGTAGAATTTGGGGATTTTGGAATCTGATGTTCTTTATAACCTTAGAAACAGCAGCTTTGAAATTTATCAAAATCTGTTCATTGTTGTTGACAATCATTTTATCTTGAAATCACCGATATTATCAAATGGTGTGATTTCACATAATTGGCTTTAAATTACATCCAGTGGTATAATTTTATAATGTCTGCATAATTATCAAGTGAAAGTGTTAGAACTACTGTATAAATAGTGCTGTATTTTTTGAATGATTACCTGCATGGTGTATAACCCACACAGGGATGGGAATGTCACTTTTTGGAAAATACATGTAGATTAACATGTTACCCAAACCATTAGATAACCTACGTGACTAACTGATGACTTATACTCATAGAAGAGTAGAACAAAGGATTGACATGTCTGAACATTTTGTATACAGTAGCATTAATCTTGACAAATGGTACTGCTCTACATTGCCTTTACCAAGAAATTCTCCACTAAAATAAAGAGCAATATCATTTAGATAAACCAGTTGCTTTTACATGTATTTGGAGAAATGTAATTTGAAGTTGAACAAATTATATGTTGTGACACAGTAATGCTAAAAATAAACTAAAATCCATTAAAGTCTTTTTCTTCACTATCACTATTAAAAAGGCACAAAATGTTAGCATATAGGCATTGTCTTCATCATTTTCTTTGTCATCATCATATTTATCTTCACTACTGTCATTTTGTTCTTCAGTGGCATTACCCACCCATGAAATTCCAACATTTCTGAAGCCATTTTTAATCATCATTTGTGGAACAGGCCCAAGCTGGAGTGACTCATTCACACACTTCAGAATATGTCACTTCTACATTTTTCCAGATTTGGTGAATGTGTGAAGGCCTGCCGTCATGCAAAATTCCCATTGCTCATGCATACTGTAGAAGGTTTAAAAGTATGGTTGACTAAAATGTCCAAAGATTGTAGCTTTTTAGTAAGCCCACCAGGAATTACTGTGGTTGTTGATATGTGGTGTAGGTTGTGGCATGCACCTTTGTTAATATGACCAGTGAAGTTTAATGTTTGAGAAAACATGACCAGTGAAGCTGTTGAAATTTAACAATGTCTGGTTAAAAATTGAAACGCGTCTTCTTTGCCAGACTTTTTCAATCCAAGTTTCCATCCCCCGACACTCCATCCATCCTTTCTTCTGACTGTGAACCACAACATCATTACTCAGCTTTTCTTTTGACATTGTTTTTCTTTTGAAAATTATTATTGGTTTAATTTTTTTACCCACTGCAGAGCAAGCAAGAACAATACTAAAGCAGGTCTTTTCGTTACTAGTAGTTGAGATAGGAACTTTTTCAGCACCAACAGCATCAATGTTAAATGATCCTATCCACGTTAAAGATCATATTGTTTTGAATCTGGAGCTCAGTCTTTCTTCTCTAGATGAGGTCTTGGAAATTTTTTTCTTTTATTTTCCAGTCATCTGGGAGTGCTTGGCCAACAGTGGTTCTCATGTGGATAGAAAGATGGTTTCAGTGCATGAAGCCATAACACTCCCTCTGACCATCAACAAAGTGAGCAATGTTCATTTGCTTTCATTAAATCTCTTGCTTTTAATCAAATCTCGCATTGTAGTTTAGGCAGTTTCTCCATCTGAGGCTTCTTTTTCTGCCAATAACAAATCATTAATTTGTCAACTTGAAATTCCCTTGCTGCTGCTTGGTTTTCCAGTACTTCAGCTTGTGTGGTGACCTTTAACTTGAACTTGAAGGAGTAACTTTGGTGCTTGCCCTTCTGAGCAAGCATTTTAGCTACTGAATGAGAGGAGAATAACATGGAAAAATCTTATATGATGATGTGAGGTAGACAATGAAAGTGTGTGATAACAAACAACTGCCAGTGCTTTTTAATTGTACTCTATATGAAAACATAGCTTCACCCCCTGTTTGCTCTAGCAGTGGTGCCTTTGCAGAGCTACAACTTTTACATTAGCCGATCACGTTTTGATCCCATTTTGGTCTGATCAATTTGATAGGATGTGTTATTGCATTGATAGCATTGTGCCCTTTGTTCCCGTTTATGAGATCAAATGATCAAAGCGAAAAGTACTGATAAATTGTTTTAAAAAAAGGCAGAGTTTGAAAGAGAAGCAATATGTGGGAAATTATAGTCTTTGTGAATGGTGAAACAAGGTAATGTACTGCTGTAGTAGAACATGGTCAACTTTTTAAGGACCTTGAAAGAAGATTGAGGTGTGAAGATTTGTTTTTAATCAAACACTGATTACAGCAATCACAAATTACTTTAAACTCAGGTTGAATAACATCTTCAAAAGTCCTCAGATTAAAGTAAATGGTTTGAACCTGGGAGAATCGTGACATGTTTGAGGAAGTTGATCATCCAGGTTAGTGTAGTCTTGAGAAAGACTGTTGGTTGAAGTGACTGACATTTTGACTGCCTTAGCGGCAGTCATCTTCAGAGTCAAAAGACTCTGAAGATGACCGCTGCTAAGGCTGTTGAAACATCAGTCGCTTCAACCAACAGTCTTTCTCAAGACTACACTAACCTGGACGATCAACTTCCTCAAACATGTCACAAACCATGGATTACTCACACCCCCATTTTTCTTGCACTACTCATGGTTTTTAACAAAATTAACTGATTACCTGTGGGTAATTGTCCAGAAAATAGGTAATATAAGTTATAAATAGCATTACACATAAAGAAAATTCTTGAATGATGTGATGTTGCAATAAATGTGATGTTATGTCATTATGATGAAAAGTTTGTTCTCAAGCATTATCTCAGAAAATTTCTGAGCTCCCCAACGGGAATCAAACCCGTGTCTCCCGATTGCTAGTACGGTTGTTTTCCCACTAGGCTATAGGGTCTCAGACAGCAAACATGAAGTTAATTAGAGACCTGGTTCGTAATATTGATATGCCTCTTTCGTACTTGAAAGCTGAACATACCTGTATGATGATATTGTGTGTATGAGTAAATTTCATCTTACTGAGTGTAGATGTTTGTAAGCATGGATACAACGGGTTCGATTCCCATTGGGGAGCTCAGAAATTTTCTGAGATAAAGTTTGAGAACAAACTTTTCATCATAAATATATCCAAGCTTACAAACATCTACACTCAGTAAGATGAAATTTACTCATACACACAATATCATCATACAGGTATGTTCAGCTTTCAAGTATGAAAGAGGCATATCAATATTACGAACCAGGTCTCTAATTAACATCATGTTTGCCGTCTGAGACCCTATAGTCTAGTGGTAAAACAACTGTACCAGCAATCGGAAGACACGGGTTCAATTCCCATTGGGGAGCTCAGAAATTTTCTAAGATAAAGCTTGAGAACAAACTTTTCATCATAAATATATCCAAGCTTACAAACATCTACACTCAGTAAGATGAAATTTGCTCATACACACGTTATGTCATTACTTAAACCACTAAGGGACAAGTGTACTCTCCCTAATTTTACTATGGCTAATGCTAGATGATTTTACTTGTCAAAGGAAGAAGTGCCCTGTTGCTTAAAGAGTTAAATAAATGTAAGAATTATTTAATATACTAAAAATAGCTGCAGAACATTGTAGGTTCTGTTGGAAGTGCTAAGAAATGGAAACGGTTTCTGACATGATGACTCATTCAGTTAAGACAAATATATGACTAAGCAGATTAATATAATTATAAAAACATTACTCAGTTTGGTTGCAAAGTAGGTTGTCTTGTAGCACATTCTTGATGATGACAATGGCCTTATTTTTGCTGTTCAAGAAGTTGTAGGCAATTGTGGTTAGTAGTTACTTTGGAAGTTCTGTGGTTCCAAACTGTGTTATCCATGGACAAATACAGGCCTTTTCATGAGCAAAACGATGCGCATGTGGTGATTCACACATGTAGATCAACTTGTCTGTGTGAATTGCATGGGTTTTTAAATTTATCCATTATGACTAGGAAATACCATGAAAATGAATCATTTTACATGTACCTCAGTCATCATGTTACTAAGGTTATTGTCTGAATTTTAGCAGTCAATCAAAACACACTTAAAACTATAGCAAAAGAAAAGTTTGGAAACAATGCTATTTATTCAAACGGTTTATCTTTATGTTAATAATCTTTGCTTTCTGAATCAAATGGATCATGATCAGAATCATGAAAAATATCAGAATCTTCAGAATTATCTGTGTTAATTGCGTTATTTGCAACACATTGATTGCTGGCCTCTTCTGATTTAAACAGTACTGTGCCAAACTGAACATAATTTTGTTGAGACCTTTGGTCGAGTCATACATGTATCTTGGGGCAGGTAATTTTGCCAGAAATGATTGGCAAAACTGGTAATAGCATTGTTTCCAAAGTTCTTTTCATCTGTCCAGTTTTTTGGGTCAAAAAAAAACTCACCATTGCATATATGCTGTCTTCAGAATCTTCAATTCAGTGATTTAAAAGTATGGACAGATTAGCTTTTGTGCTTTTTTGTGCATCACTAGCTTTCAACCTGTTGTGGTTGTTCAGACAGAAATATTTCATGATAATCTGACACTGCCAAAGTCAACTGAAAATTTGATTTGAGCAGGATTTGAACTTGCACCTTCGGGACCTGATAGCTCAACAGGTAGAGCGGCAGACCGGTATCCTGAAGGTGTGAATTAAATTTTGCTTGAGTTGACATTTTTCAGTTGACTTCAGCAGTGTCAGATTATCATAAAATTTCTTTTCAGTATATCTCTGAGGAAGATTCTGAAATAAAAACTAAACTCCCATGTGTGGCTGCTTTCACCCTTCCCTCCCTTCAAAATATCCTATTAGAGAGAAAACATACCCTCACTTAACTGTCAGCCTAGGAAGCTAAAATGCACTATGGATGGCTGTTAAAAAATTTCTCAATGGTGCCAGTGGAGTTCTCTAACTCCAACAAAGGAAGTGCAATCATCAGTTTCACCTCATAGACAAGGGGACCAAGAATACATGAAGATGACCTTTCACATGTGCAACAAATAGCATGCGCAGTTTGGTTTGCATGTGTGCCAACGCATGCACGTGCAATGGCATACATCAAATGAAAAGGCCTGCAAATTTAGTTGGGTTTCTCTGATTGTTTTTAATATTAGTATCAAGTGGACAATATTGCTGACAGACAGATAAATTCTGGTCTCCTGAAGTATTGTTAGAGTTACAAGTATTTTTTTTGTCACATTTATCTTAATCTTTCCTTGTAAATAAATAATATTAGATAATTAAATAAATAACTAATATTAATAACTAATATAAATTAATAACTAATAATAAATAAATGAATAACTTTAAAAACTTAATAGCTGATTTCACACTTTCCTGTTACATGGTCTATAACAAGACACAGTACAAAAGATTAAAAACCTAACTTTCCATTAAATAAAATTTCTAAACTGTGGAACATTTCATGGCAACAAACTGGCCTTTTAGCAAATACTCAAACTGAGCATTTAATGACCAGGTGTTTCCTGAGCAGTTATGTGGAGCACATTCGTGATGTGAGATTCATTTTGTCTGTCAGGAAGATAACCTTTATAATGCACTACCTGCATCCTGTTAGTGAAGTCTTTCGGTGCATGGACTGAATTAGCACTCCAAAACTAATTTGCTATGTTTTATTTTAAAAATAAATTGATATTTAAGCCAGCCATGATGATAACTATGAATTTCTGAGACTAATTTGGAGGTAATTTTCTTTAACAAACTGCAAGAAGACCTTAAAGTTCTTTCAGCTGGTCAGCAAAAGAATGTGAAAAGGTTGCTGAAGGTTGTTACAAAAACTGGAACTTTTTATTATGAAGCTTGTCAAATTTTCAAGTACAATAATATGTATGCTTCTCTGCATTGCTTGTAATGTTTTTCTGAATTAGCTAAATAGGCCATATTGACACAGTGAGCATCACATGTTGATCACGTACCATGTGGCTACTGCATAGGCAGCACACATGTCATACTTGCACCATAGCTCACCATTTGAGTCTCCGTAGCTCAACTGTTAAAGCATTTCACCTCACTTCAGGAAGTTGCTGGCTGGTTCAATCCTCATCTGGAGCTCAAAATCATCTTTCTATAAGGTTACAATTTGCACCATCTTGCAAGTGTTATTCAGTTAAACCTATTTACATCCAAGTTCAGTTTAAAGTATGCTTCTTCCAAGTTGTACCACCCTTATGGTCCCACCCCAGTCCATAAGTTCTTTTTTTTTACTGCAAAGTGCCAGGAAGATAATATGTTGTCTTTTGCAAAGTAAGGGACTCTACTAAAATGTCAAGACTGGCACCAATGTTTAAAAATTAAAGAATTTACTATATTTTCTGTATCTAGAGTTGAAGTGAAAAACTTCAAGTGTCAAATTGTCTAGTGCAAGGTGCTAATTGGGGACACAAAAATAAAAATCTAGACAACATATAGAGGTACTAAGTTTAGAATCCAAAAAAACTAATCTAGACTAAAATCGTTTAGTAAAACGAATAAAATATAATTCGAAAATACACCTGTACAATAAAACTCCTTGGCTTGATAAAGTAAATGGTTTGAACCTGAGGGTATAATTAGATGTTTGTGAAAGTTGATCGTCCAGGTTAGTGTATTCTTGAGAAAGACTGTTGGTGTTGGTGGAAAGGACTGACGTTTGGGCGACCTCAGCGGCGGTCGTTGACTCTGAAGATGACTGCCGCTCAAGACTACACTAACCTGGACCATTAATTTTCACTAACGTCTAACTTCTTGGTTTAGTTATTATACAGTACCAAAGCCCCTTGTGGGCTTTTTTTAGTATTTCTGGACTGGGGTCTTATTAGGTATGGTAAATAGGGGCTAAGGGCTTAGGGCTTAGTAAAATGTCATGTTCTTAGAAATTCATAATTGTATAAATAAATAAATAAATAAATAAATAAATAAATATATTATTTCATAACGACATAAATATAATACACTGACACTTAAATGTATCGACTTTCAATTAAGTGAACGTGTCACATCATAGCACATTGTTGCTTAATGCTCATATTTCTATATTCAATAGACAGTATCTGCTTTTTAAGGAATAAAGCTTTCCCCTCAGGGGTGGGGAGTTAATAGGAGCTGGGGACTTTATTTTTACTGTGTTTCTCAACTGGGGACTTATTAGAACGGCGGAGCTAAATGGAGGAAATACGGTAAGTTTCAACCTAAAAAATTGGTAAGTTACAATCACTGAGGAGAACTAAACATAATCTAAGAGTAAGAACAACATTTTAGCATCAAAAACTTTAACCGATTATCGATGTAATGTGGCTTAATCATCATAAAGCAAAAGTTCAAAAACTACATTTCCTTAATCTATTGAGAATATTATATGATATTATTTTGGTTTATGTACCGTGTTAGGAGAGTATTTGTACCAACTTTTAGTTGTGAAAAGAAAAAGAAAGGCAACAAATTTAAATACAGTAGAACCTCGTTAACTCGAACTTGGTTAATTCGAGCTCCCCGCTAACTCGAACCGAATTCAATTTCCCCTGGATTTGATGCCATTTTCCCTATCATTTACTATCATATAATTCGAACTCCCCGCTAATTCGAACCGAATTTTATATTCCCTTGGCTGAAATTTGAAAACGTCGGTCGGTAAACTTGAAAATGTCAGGGCGTAACTGTTTGACTAGTTTGAATCTGGAATCTTTACTGATAACGTGACAATGTATGGAAAAGTAATTCAAGCCGGAGAAAGATCATCTTTCTGGCGTGATTATCCAGGGTGAATATTGCGCAACGATTCTTAAAGTGTCCCACAAACTAGTCGTGAGTAGCCCGTCATAACTGTCCGAGTTCATCCAATTTGTTTTGTAGGGCTTTCACAAATTTGTACAGCCGTATGTAAAAGAGCCAAAAATTCACTGAACATGTACATGTAATCTGGAATAGTTATTTCATTATAAATAGTTATTCAACTCCATAGTGGCAGACACTGCAGTATACTAATATAAGTATTCAGGACAACACAATCAGCTCTGTCCATGAAGAAAAATTAAAACATTCTTAAGTGAATGTACCAAAATGACTCGTAATAGTGGATGGATCATAAAACCACGATACCTCATAAAATGTTAACAGGATACTGAAATTCAACGCCCACCCGATAACTCGATCCCCCGCTAACTCGAACTATTTCTCATTCCTCCTGGTAGTTGGAGTTAGCGGGGTTCTACTGTATTTCATTGTGATCTCCACAGAATTTTTTATGCAAATGTTTTGATTATAGTATTTGTAGGCGTATTATTCAGAAGTTTCCATGAGCTTTTGAAGTAAAAGGATTGTAGATACCGTATTTTCTGGGTTAAATTCCTCCAGTATACTGTGTATTTGAAAGTCGGTATTTTAGTCCTGACGTCCATAAGGATCCTGCGTTTAATCGGAGTCCGGCGTTTATTAATGAGGTGTAATTTTCAGGCATTTTAAGGTTGATTATTATAATCCACAATTTAATGCAAGTAACATAAGATTTGTAACAAACAAGGAAACATGGAACAAGGCGGCCTTGAAGTTCCTATCATTGTTCAATACACGATTTCGTCCAACAAAGTTCAAGTTATAAAAAGACTGAAACAACTAATAAACAAACGCTGGAGGGATCCTCGTGATTTCAGAGACAATGAGGGCTATAATACAAGTAAGAAAGTGCGTCAGTAATGTATGCAACACGAACGCCAACATTGCCATGTTCTATT
The DNA here is from genome assembly GCA_030142905.1 of Heliopora coerulea. Classification (NCBI taxonomy): domain Eukaryota; kingdom Metazoa; phylum Cnidaria; class Anthozoa; order Scleralcyonacea; family Helioporidae; genus Heliopora; species Heliopora coerulea. The sequence goes on from JASJOG010000022.1 coordinate 1,933,075, forward strand.
TTGTCCTACAACATCCTAGTCATGTTACGCCGCAACTTTTCCTTTGAGCATTTATTAAAATTTCCAAAGCAGCATATCAGTATGTCGAAGCAGTGCTATTCAAGAGATTGTTTTTACTTGTAAGCTTGACCTCTAGTAAACGCCGGGACCTCGAATGAACGCCCTCGGCGTTTATTTACAAGTTGACTACTTAGACGGTGCGTATATTTGAACCCGGCGTTTAATCGAGAAAATACCGTACATTGAAATTGGAAGATACTTGTATCACTTAATGCAGTACTAATATGCAACATTCAAGGTAAGATGTTTCTTAATCTCCGTTATGATGTTTGGTAATCTCTCAGTTAATTGTTAGTCCAAGTAATTTACTAGATGATATTTTAGATTAAAATTCACCTTTGAACACAACCTTCAAACGTGCTGTTGTCAGTTTTTTGGCTCTTTGTTTGTTACAATCATTACTTTTGTTTACTTTGTTGACCATCATTCCGTTGCTATTTATTGTTATCAGGGATCTCCCTAGACCCTTTTAGCGGGTAGTGCACCCGGTGTTATCTATGCGAACGCTTGGTGTCACGAAAACAAACTTGTTTTTTCACGTTAAGACTTGACCTGGCTGCTGAGATATCTTCAGTAGTTTAAGTAATCAAGTTAAAAACAATTGATAATAGATGGTATAAATCAACGTGGAATTTCAGGATGGTAGCGAGGACCAGAATTTTGCGTCTTTCTACCACGTGTCAACCTAGAACACAGTCTCACTCGAAAGTGTTGCCCAGTTTTGACCCACCAGAACCAGAACCCAGAGTCAAAATTTTTCTGTGGAAATCCATGGTTATTCTGCTGACATTTTCTAAAAATCTCTGGTTAAGGTTCGACGATATCGATTGTTTTTCTGATTGAGCTTTTGGGAAACAGAATGAAGATGAAGTAAAACAAGGTTTTCGTTACAATTCGCATGGAACTGGGCTTTTTTAAACGTTTTAGTTGTTTAACGAATTTTGAAATAAGAACGACAATATGTTTTCAGTTTTTGTTATTTTACTCAGTTAGATCGTATAGTCAAAATATCATAAAGTCTCCTATATTTGTCGGAAACTGATCGTGTTTTACAAGGAGAAGCGTCACCAGGGTATACATAATATACTAGGGCATCACGGGGTTTTATGAAATTTTTCCAGACCAAAAAATTTGTTGAGTGTAAATTAGCCTAAAGAATTCTAAATTATTACGATATTTAACAACAATGAAGTGCTACACTATCTATTAATAGGCCACTGTTTATTAATGATATTTTGTAAATGAAAGGTGCATTGTGTTTTGTCATTGGATATGGGTGCGATAAGCTGTAGTGTTAAGTTTTAAGAACGGTTGTCATATAATCAGATCGAGATAGTGGAAAGATACCGTGAGAACTTGTCAAATAAATATTTTTAGAGAAAGGTACAGTTCCACTGAATGTTATCGCTCTTTACTATATCTGAACCATAGTGGAAGACAAGCCTTGAAATAAATCTTGGAAATCTACCGGTCATGATGACCGGTAAAAAGTGATATTTACTGATCACGCAGGACTTTTTACCGGTCACATTTGCCTTTTTCCTTTGTGGCCCGTTAACACCGAAATACAACATACACTTGTGTAGTTGGTGTAGGTTAGTTAACTTGCTGAACAATTTGAACATTCTCAACAAAATTTATATCTTTGGCACGAAAAAGACGAACGAGGTGCGAGAAATCTGAGTTTCTGAAGTGCTTGTTGCGTTTTGAGGGACGAAACATTAGCCTTTTCCAGAACTAAACGTCCAAAACGATGAAAGCAACATTTTCCGAAACAAGAAATCCGATCTCACTCGCAGTTTTTGTGGAAAAAAAAAAAATACCGGTCATGGATGACCGTTGACCGGCACCAACTTCGAGGTTTCTTGAAGTAATATTTCAAGTACGAGTTGGTAATATTTCAACTCGTTTCTCGGTATCTAGAAATCGGAGGAAGAACACTAAACAAGTGTTTGAAATTACTTCTCAAACGAACCAGTATTTTAGGCGAAAATCCAGCCGAAAGTTGGAAAAGTTCAGCTGTAATCTTCCTCCGATTTCTAAATACCGAGTAATTATGTATTTCTTTTGTTTTTTCTTCGTGAATTATTAATGAGTTTGAGAAAGAGGTTTCCACAACAAAATAATCCGGAAAGAGCGTGCGGCTTCACATAATCGTAAGGCCTGCAGGATTATAGCCACCGGTAGCCTACATTGAGCCTGCGTTATTCTCTTACATTGTCCTCAAGGTTTAACTATGAGCTGGATTTATTCTCATTGTTTGTGATGGTTTTGGCACTGTGCGGCGGAACGGAGCTGCATAGATGTTTTTAACTGTTATTTTCCTTCATACGCTGTTTCCTAAATAACGCTTTTAATAGCTTAGCTTAAAAAATAAATATACGCTGACTAGTAAATTGCCCGACCAAGCTAGTTTTTAGTCGCGACAATACCCCAAAAAACTACCTTTTCAGACTGTTGGTGGCGTCACATCCCCATAGCGCAACAGTTAAAACCTTGTCTAGGAGCACTTGTCTAGTGTTGCCTTTTCTTTTGTGCAGTTTTTGCTTCAACTTCTTTATGCAATCATATGAGCTAAGTTCTTTTTGTATTAAGTAATAGTTCGGGTTTTTTTTTTTTCAATTTTAGTGTCCGAAGTTAAAGTTCAAGGTAGTGGCTCGACAGCGATGGCGAACCCTAATTTTAACTATCGACTTTCTTGTACCGTATCTGGAAATGATACTTTTAATTCATGGAAAAATCCAAAAGGTGTTGTAGTTCATAACAGTTCAGGATTTGAATACGAAACATCTGGCGATGAACATAAACTAAAAATTTTGAGATTGGAAGTTGAGGATGGTGGAGTATGGACATGTTTATCTAATGAAGGGAACAATGATACAATTACACTGCACATTTTATGTAAGTTTACTTTTATGAGGTTTGATAATTCAGATAACTTTCATTCGGATGTTGTATTGAAAGCAGTTCTCCAGCAAAAATGATTTTTGTTGTTATCCACGAAATTTCGACTTTGCTTAACAAATACAGCTATTTTTGTAAACGGGCGACGACACCTTATTACAAGAAGTCGTTCTCACTCGACGTCGCATTTCATTTTAAGAAAACAGGCAAAATTGAGTATCTGTAGCCCATAAAGTATTAAAAAACCCCAAATTCCTGAAAGTAGAGTGATCTTGAAAATTCAAAACTTGTGTTATAAATCAAGAGACTAAAGTTAAAACAGTCATATTTCGACTCTAGTTTAAATTGATCATCAGACAGGTCGGGGCGAGCGGAATGAGCAAGTCTTGGAGTTGGGGGTCGCGTAGGCCCCCCTGTGGGGGTCAAGGGGGTGAAACCACCGGCGCCAGAGCGTTTTAGCAATTTGAAAGCTCTAAGAATCGGTTTCAGAGACGCATTGACATCATCACATCAAAAGTTGTCACAAAAAAAGCTTCTATCTTAATTTTTGTTGATGGGGTCCTTCTGCGTCGGGGCCCCCAGCTCCACCGGGTGACAGCGCGTCGGCGTTACGCCTCGTAGAAGAGCACATAACACAAAACAGTTACTGCAATAGCCGTCAGAACAACGCAGACGTTCAGCACTCATTAATGTTATATTTCGATATCCGTTGACAATCCGCGTTTGCTCGAGAGAGGCAAACATGCCCGTGCAAAATTAGGCAATTTTCAACTTTTGACGAGCGATTTCTGCGTAAATAAATTTACTTCACTATCGAAACTTTAGGCAAAATTTCGGCAAGAGGTGTCTTTTGAACTCTACTTGTTATTTGACTAGAGTTCCTTTATGTTGTTCGTATGGCACAGAGAACCAATTTGTTGATTTTTGTAGTTTTGACTTATATTACTGTTGGCCCGCTTCAAAGTTTCCTCTAATTCCTTATTAACATTACTGATGAGACGTGCAGTATTGCTACCCGTTGAACCAGATCAATAACGACTGGTAAACAGTCGATTAATGTTAGTGATAAACTCGCTATAATCAGATGCAATAGAAACAAACATCGCTTTTCTTACTTTAAATACAATAAGAAGTAACATGCTAAAAGTCATCTTTAATCGGAGCAGTGGAGTCTTGTCATTTTGGCAATTAAAATGCACACGTTTCGTGCATATCTGATCTAGAGGTACAGTTGCAGCAAATTGATCCATTTGGTCTGGTATGCAAATTGTCATTTCAGTCCACGTGATGTTTTGATTTTTAACGCCCAGTGTCATATATATATATATATATATATATATATATATATATATATTAAAATTTTACGAACAACTTGATGGTGTTGCTATAGGTTCCCCTCTAGGTCCCCTTTTTGCCAACATTTTTCTTTCCTTTCATGGAACTTTCTTTCTCTTTGTTTTGAAGCCTCCCCCCCCCCCCCCCCATTTTCTCTGTGCTTTCCAGATTTTCATTGATCTGAACTATTTTGGGGCAGCTGCTGAGGACCAGTTACTAATTAACTGGACCTTATTCGGTATCAAATGTGTTAATTCAAGTTCACACGTTCAACATGATCATAATCTTGTCTCACGACACAACCACAATTCATTGTTTCAACAGAAGATTTAGAACTTCTATTCCGCTCATTAGTATTCAAGAATGTGATAACCTTTTAAAAGAGAGTGATAACCACTTATCACACTGCTTTCTTTTGAAAACTGTGAGATAAACACCTTATCGCATGCCAATAACGACTAACGCCTCTTCCACTTGAGGGAAAAAAAAAACCGAAAAAAAAATCATTGGTTAACCAATGTTCACTCGTGTGACAAAGAATTGAATATCACTCGTGAAGCTTGAACGGCCATTCGGGGCCTTCGACCGCTCGGGCCGGTTAAAGCTTCACTCGGGATGATAAATACTTTATCATACTCGTGAACATTGATTAACCCTTAAGCCTGGTTTCCATTACAACAATTGTGTTTCCATAGAGTTGTAATTGTGATTTAGGCATCGATTTCGCTCTAGTGGTCAGGACGTCTCGGTTTAGTGATCGCCGATTTATGATGAAACTGCGCTAGCGGGTGGTTTGGAAAAATTTAGACCTGGGCGAGAGCCACAATTTGGCTTCGAACACGTTGTCAGAAAATATTCCTCACATCAAAACGCTGAACATAGATGGCACAGTTAAGTCGAGGGTTACTGGTACAAAGTTCATCCGAGATAACGTTCTCTTTCTTCAATCCTCTCAGAAAATTTCTAAGTTTGGTTTCCCGACTTACTGTGGCTTTTAGCGGGTCCGATGTAAGGGTCTTGAACTTGGTGGTGTCGCTTAATAATAATTAAGCCGGATAAAGGGAACGGTGTTGTTATCCCGAACCGCTGTGACTACAATCAGAAGATGAATGCCATCCTCAGCGACACCACCAAGTTCAAGACCCTTACATCGGACCCGCTAAAAGCCACAGTAAGTCGGGAAACCAAACTTAGAAATTTTCTGAGAGGATTGAAGAAAGAGAACGTTATCTCGGATGAACTTTACAAAAAACTCTGTCCCACAGGCTCCAATACTGGTACAAAAACGGAAGGTGTTACTCCTTGCCTTAGCAAGGATTCCCCAAAAACTAAGGTAGAGGAAACATAAATTGATTCCGTGCTTTTTTTTCGCAAAACACAACCGACGATCTTTGGAAGGTGGCTGGGTACACACGAGCAGCATCCATGAACCGCTCGTCAATTAAAGTTAAACTGTGCGTTTGACTCATCATTACATAATATATAATATATTATCATGTGACTGTGGTCTTGCGGGCACTTTTCTGTCGCAGACAGTCGGCGACGAACGTTTCCATTAAATGTTGATTTAACGGCGATTGCTGTAATTGTTGTAGAAGTTGAACCTGATCCAACTTCCACAACAATCGCCGACTGATCGCCAGTAGGATTACTACAATAACGACTGACGTTTCCATTAAGTCGTAATTGTTGTAAGACTTGATCGGCGATAATCGCCGACCGAATTACAACTATTACAACTATTACAACTATATGGAAACCAGGCTTAAGATAAGGACGTGTGCAAACGCAGTAAGTACTTCATGGTTAGTCAATTTCTTTGTATTTGGGAAGTAAGATGAGTTCAGTTGACTGTAAAGTGCTAACTGCACTTGGGTATGTCGTTATGATTATGATCCCTCTTCCGGCCCTCCGTGCTTCCTACGGCCATGGATTATAAGGACCTTAGGATCCGAGACGTCAACTTGAGCGACAGTGACCTTTAAAATATCGGCATTTGAAAAGAAACCACGGTTTGTTGACCACCGTGCTTAGTACTTGTGGCTTGTTTTATGACACCTAAATGCTCCAGTTCTTCTAAAACTACATTGTTCATGGGTTGAATTCAATCTTTAGTAACAGCTGTTTTTCACTCCGAGAGGTGACGTCGTTGTAAAGATATGAAAATGGTCTGGCTAACGTTGTACTATAAAAAAGAACGACGACGGCGTTGACAATGCACTGGAAATTAAAAAAAAAAATATTCATTTTCTTTATTTTACATAAAGAAGTCTTTTGTTTTAAGGACTTCGTTGTTCTAGTTGACGTCGTGCAGTAGATCTTAAGGTCCCTAGTAATAAAATGACATTACTTAGTATCACATTGAATATCAAATAATGTCCCGTTATATAGTAACTAAGCTCCATTGTTAGTAAGGGAGAATTATATGTAATATACAGTCCAATATGCAGGCGTCACCCAAATAAATATTCCAAAGGCACCTCATGGCGTCCTAAACGTCCGGCTTGGGGTTAAAATTACTTGGGGAAAGTCCCTAGTACACTGGCGCCTTACATTGGATATATTTTAATTGAAATATGAGACTCGAAATAATTTCAAATTGTTATCGTTTAAATGGTTTTCACATTCCCAAGAATAGATGATGTTAGACGTCAATAAGCCGAGTCAAGCTCTAACCTTAGAGAAACGATTTCTGAGCCCTAGGTGAGGATCGAACCCGCAACCGTCTGATCACCCGTGAGACGCTTTAACGATTGAGCTACCAAGACTCAGATGGCGAGCTAAGTTGCAAGTTCGACATATGTACGACCTAAGCGGCAGCCACGTTATGTTAATGATGTCATTTATGCGGTATATGTTTCGATCCCCGTCTGCGGCTCGGAAATCGTTTTTCTGAGGTTGCAGCTTTAGGAACGTTCATCTATCATCCAAGATATCTCCAAGCTCCCACAACTCTAACATCTATCGCACTAATACGGTAGATTTACTACGGTACGTCTACGTTGAGCCATCAGTCAAGTTCTGAAATGGTAGTGTTTAAAAGCTAAACAATAATTTTTGAAGATTATACCAGAGTGGCTTTCATTTAGAATTAATTTAATTTATTGACTGGACTTTCCCTATGGCGGAGGTAGGTTTTTGCCATTAATCACCCTACCTTTCAGCTAAATTCAATCGTTTGGTGTGTGCCATTGTGAAATTCTGGTAGGTCATCTCGGAGGTACAAGATATTAAGATCATGTCTCTTAAACCCAATAGTTGCCAGCTGGGTAACATCATGGTTCGTTTTTAAATTGGACCATGTCATTTTCCAAAACCATGCTATGCCACCACATTTAGCTTTTTCCCGTTGCGTAGATCATATTATACACGAAATTGTTGGGTATTCGTGAACTTGATGCGTCAAGTCTTTTATGTTTGTTTTAAATGTTGTCTGTAGTGCAGAAATACAGTATGACGTCGCTGAAGCAGAACTTGGTGAAAGGATCAACGGGAATGGTGGAAGTCAATCTTAAAGGGTTTCCTCAACCTACATTCGATTGGAAAAAAGATGGTAAACGTATTCCCCAGATTCCTCGGTATAAAGTAGCAGAAAACGGTAGTCTGCTAATATCAAACGTTAACATCAGTGACAGTGGAACATATAGTGGAGTCGCAAGTCAAGGTGGGATGGACGTTGATCTTGATACTATTGTTGTCAATGTTATAGGTGAGTAAGATATGAAACTAATACGATGTAATGAGGTTGTTGTTTTGGAAAAACACGTCTTAGGCTTTGCGAATGAGAACAAAATTACAGAATATGTTGGTTCTATAATTCAGAATGAAATTTTTTGTGAACGAGAATGAGGTCTGCTTTGTCAGCAAGAAAATTTTAATATTACGAGCCTGCAGATAATTTTGCCAAATTTACGTTACCAGGTTAGCTTTCGTAATTTTTTTTTGTTTTGTTTATCGTTCACTTCACTGGCTTTTCATGGTTTATGTAGTCCGATGAGACGCATTAACCCCTTCCTGGTGGGATAAGACGTCTATTATTTTACTCTTACCAACGCCCGACGATTTTACTCGTCAAGGGGAGAGCTCCCATAGTAAAAGGGTTAAGGTATGGCTAAAGTAAAACTATAAATTTTATTACACCTAGATGGTGTTCTTTGCCAGTCGCCAGGCGTCCAGAGAACTCTTCTACAGCCGCTGGTCCATGTATGATTTCTTGTTTGCCCAGGCGATTCAGCTTCCATACTGTCCCGTCGCCAGGGTTCAAAGAAAGATGCATGTGTGGCAACATCGTGCACAGGCGACGCGACTGCTGACTGAATCGCAATATCAAAACTTTGAAGAAACTGACGTATTTTTTGCGAACAAAATAGGCATTTGTCTCCCGAAAATTGTTCCTTCAGATTTCCACCAGTCATGTGCGATGCAATTTTAAGGAATATCTTGAGGATTATCGTCGTAACTACATAAAAATATTTATTCCTGAAGCAATAACTTTCGGGAAGGATAATCCGGGATAGGATTTTGTTATATTCCGTGCAGATCCTGGGAGCAGGCTATCTTAAAAAGTTACCAAACTTTCATTGAAGGCATTTTTTATTGAGTGTTTCGTTCCCAAAATTAGCGGTTTTCTTATTGGACCTTTAAAAATAACCTGATCTCATAACGAAAGCTTAGTGCCACCGTGGGATCGCTACAGTCTGAGTGATCAACGTTTCTGGGAAACATAACCGTTTTCCATTCCTCCAATCCTTCATTCTTCCAATCATTTTTGGGTGTTGAGATGATTTTATCGTAGTTCTAATTATTTCCAGCGGACCGGTTAAAGTAATAGACTCCACAATATGACATCAAAGCCTCATGTCAAAGGGAGAAGAGACGTCTCACTAATGTGGATCACCCCTTGTTTATATTATCTCTTATGAGAAAAATTTCTTGGCCTTGGTTGAGATACGTTACTAAATAATTGAACTCTTTATAGCTCCTCCAACGTTTAACAGCTTAGGAGTGGAGGAAAATCGAACACTTGGAGGTAACATCACGATGGAATGTAACGTGTCTGGTATACCGGATCCTGAGATTCATTGGAAAAAGGATTCACGACTCATAAGTCCAGATCCACGACTTTTGATAACTGATAATGGACTCACCATCAGGAATATTTTGGCAACTGACAATGGCACATACACATGTGTGGCGAATAATTCTGCTGGAACAAAGGGACAAGTTTCAATACTGCATGTACTCGGTAAGAATATTTGCAGCAAAAGAGTTTATTGAGGACCTATAATAAGTGGTGTATAATTTTGCTTATGAATGTTTGACTCAACTGGTAGGAGATGACTAAATCTGAAATAGAGTCCACAAATTAATGATTAGAGTTTATTATACGTATGAGCTTGTTTTGCGGTTGGTGCGTAAAATGAGGCACGCTGGTTGGTCGTTGAGCGGTTATGATCTTACAATATTATACTCCTGGGCAATACGCTTTTCAGTCCAGATATTACGTTTTGGCGGGAAAATCTCTGAATTGATTTTGATGAAAATAAAAGAGAATCAGGCATCTTAAAAGCAGAAATCCGCGGAATAAAATGTAGAGGAACACTGGTGCTGCTATTTTTTGTCGTAATAGTATAAAAAGAATGTTTAACTACTCAACACATGAAGCTAAGCGAGCAAGTGACAAGATAAGGCAAATAAGAGTATCTGAAGACTAAACATTGCTTACAAGTGCAAAGAAAATGACACGTCGGAAAGTATACACTAGTGTGGTGGGCCGTGGGGTGTTCGGGGGGTTCGGCCCCTGACACCTGAAACAAACTTGAAATTTTAATTCAAAAATGATTTCTTGGCAGTCATCAAACGATATCCCAGTCTGGCCAGCTTTGATTTACGAAAAAAGAGTTAAAAGGTTGGTAGACTGCTGAATTTATGACACTGTTTTGATTTGCGAGCTGGAAACCTTTCTCGGCATCGCAGCTCCTGGGATACAACTTCAACTAATTAAGCGATTACATTAGCGGTACGTGTTATCTGAAGTGCCGAAATAAAGATGTGAATTTTTCAGCTATTGTCATTAGATTATTGAACTGACGTCCGTCGTTAATCGAATTTCATTGTCCGAAGAGGTGCAAGTCGTAGGTAATTGAGTATCGCCAGCGGCAAGAACAGTCGACTATGATGATCTAACGCTCTATATTCCTTATAATTTATTGAGCACTATTACTAACATTTTTAAGAGGAAAAATTTTACCATAATTTACCGTTTTTTATGGAGTAAAAAGTCGTGCATGATGGTGTTTGACTTTGTTATTTTTAATATTTTATAAAAGATTTATTTTAATGTGTTTTATGCTGTTACCGTTGATTGCATTTACCCGTAAACACCTACAAGGGTCAGTTGTGGATCTTTAGTTAAGTGATGAACTAGTCGATAAGATAGTAGCACATTTTTACGTGTTGAAAATTTGCAGCAGCAAAAATAGTTCGACAATTAAACCCACCCCCAAGATAAAATTCCTGGCTACGCACTTGGTATATGCCTTCGGCATTTTTTCTTGCTGTCATTTAGGAAAACCTTGGGCAAACGGGAATTCCCTTAAAGACCTACCACTCTAATATACGACTATAAGTACTTAAAGACGAAAATGGGATCAATTACATAAAAATGAATTGTTTTTTTAAATCCTTTAATTTTTAGAAGTCCTTAAGCTAGTGTCTTCTCCCCACTCATCTCTCCGTAACGTAGCCGTTGTCGACATATATTCTTAAGGCCCGTTCACACGTAAGATTTTGTGCCTAGGCTTTGTCGTCTTGATATATATGTTAAACTTCGAGAGAATCGAGGACACACTGGAGCGAATCATAGGCAGATGTCGCGCATCATAATTTGTCGTGGGTTGTTGGATACACCTGGATGACAATCGCAAGGCACAAAGTTGCACGTTATTAAGTGCCTTCAAGGTCTCTTACATTTACCGATCGTGTAACTTGGTCGTGAAGCCTGCGTTAATAATTTGACGATGGGAGTATGTTTAAGCAAATTTTTGAATCCGTGAGAAACCAATTGACAAAGTTGCTAATTTCGTATGCCTTTTTAACGTCTTCTCAACCTTCGTTGCTAACTGTTACTTGTAGGTGTTTGTGAGGGTATACATAACTAATTATATTGTATATTCAAAACAAATGTTCAGATTGTTTTGAATTTATTGCTTGGTATTTGCTTCATTCTCATATTCTAGTTTCACGTTTCGATTTTACAAAACGACCCACTAACTAAACACAAGTTTCTTTGCGTTTTATTTATCAATCTGGAAGACGGTTGTCTAGTTTCTTTCCTTTCAAGGACCGGACCCCCATGTTAATGAGATCGCGTGTTGTCTATAAATATACGTGTCAATGCTGTGGAGCATTGTATTTGGGCCAAACACGGCGCCACTTACATACGCGAATCTCAGAACACGTAGGGGGTTTCGCTTTTGACGGGTAAGAAACGAGCAACCACATTGTTTCCTACTTATAGTATCCAGGCTGATACTCGCCAGACTAATCACGCCATTTCTCCCAACGATTTTTCGATCATTTCGTCCTGCCGGTGTTCTTCTAACTTTGAACTCTTCATTCGTGAGAGTTTACTTATTTCTAAATAGAAACTGTCTATTAACGAAAATATCTCTTCTGTACCTCTTTCTCTATTGTAATACTTTCCTCTTCCGTATGCCTGACACTTCCTGTCAGGCCACCTAGTTTTCTATTGGTTAGCCGTCTAATTATTCCAGTATCTAACAATAGATCTATTTATACAGTTTTTTCTCACCTTCGTAAATCTTATACTCTGAAGATGTTGCTCGTCGCAACGAAACGTCAGTAAACATGTTTTAAACTTTTCGACTTGCCTCCTTCACTATGGCGGTACATTTAAGAATTTTGAGCCGAGCTCTTATCTTTTTATTGCGATTGCACTTTCCTCCCGGAAAATCAATAGCTAAGATTGGTACCTTATCTAGGTTGAATTACACAACTGCTTCAAATTGCTTTCTATAGTTGTTCTGTACCTTACAAGAAATGATCATTAATAGTTTGGCGATTTCTTCCCCCCAAAATTTATATGCTTTTTCAGTTTTTTTCCCATTCATACGACAGTTTCTTTTGACGAAAAAATATGGTAGAAATATTACCTTTTGTGTACTTATGTTGAATCTGGTGTACCTTCAGTAGGTAATGAGTAATCAGTACCTCAAAGTCAACTGACCCAAAACAAACTCGAAAAGCAAAATGACAGACAGAAAGGAGGTTAGGCAGGCATGAATGATGATTCAGGTAGACAGATGGACAGGCAATGAAAAACGCGAACAGACGGACAGACAGAGAAACTACGACGATTGCAGCACCAGCACGTCAACACCTTCAAAACTGCCAGTGATATCAAGTTAAGAAATACCTTTGCATGTAGTTTTTGTGGTAAAATAATTTGTCTGATGATACATGTTTGGGAACTATTTACAGGTAGAAAGACGTTAGAATCAGCATTTTTGGGTTAACATGTGTTTTCATTGTAGTTCCTCCAGAATTATCAACACTTCGTGATAGGAAGGTCGAAAAGGGAGAAGATTTGAAAGTTTACTGTAATGCATCAAGTGGGAATCCATCGCCCGAGGTGACATGGACAAGAAATGGCAGTGTCTTACCCAACAGTCAACAGGTATCTTATTTGGATAACGAATTTTTCGACTTTTTAACAGGACGTATGAAGTCAAATGAGCACTTCGGTTTATTACAAAATTGACCTTGTACGACCAGAAAATTTTTATTCACGATTCCATTCTGGCCTCGACTATGTCCTTTTCAAAGACGCGTGCGTCTGGTGTTTTGGGAGCGCTTGCTTCTAAATTTACACCCGAAAATGATTCTTTCAGTTTTTCCTTCACTAAGGGGCCGTTTACACGAGCCCGGGTTGACTTCCAACCCGGGTCAGCTCACCACCCGTGGTCTTTCTTTTTTCTTATTTACATGAACCCGGGCTGGTTGTTATTTGAGACACCTTTTTCCAACGCGGGTCAGCTTTGCTCAACCCGGGTTGACCCGAGCCATTCTGATAGACGATGTAAACATGTTTTTTCGGCCTATTTAATTCTTGACATTTGTTTGACAGTTCAGCCACAGATTTAATCGCTATACGTTTGCGTATGCAAAAAACCAGCGCAATCACGTCCGAAAAGAAGTCGCTATTTTTATCATCCATCTCAGATTCTTAGTCTTCGAGACAGACAATCAAGTATGCGACCTTTGCGCTTGACCACAGACGTAAACAAGGTTTTTCTTTGTGAGCGATCGAACTTGCCATGTTTCCAGCAGACAAACAACATAAACTGCAACTTTGGCTGGACGCAAAAAAAATGAATACTAACCAAAACTATCGCAATGCTGATACTTTACACAAGCCCGAGTCAAGTCAACCCGTGTTTACATGGAAAAATTGAAAAAAATTTGACACCTTCACACCTAACCGACCCGGGTCTTGAAGCGGGTAACCCGGCAAGACGGGTTGATACGGCTATCGTGTAAACGTTAACAGCAGTTTATTCGTAGTTGGGGTAGACCTGGGTTGGCAAGCTAACCCGGGTTGGGCGCCAACCCGGGCTCGTGTAAACGACCCCTAAATAGAATGGCTATTATCATCTTTAATGACCGACGACATTTGCTGTTGGATAGAGCCAATAATAAAGAATCAAATGTTAAGCAAAGCAAAGGCGTTTCGAGGCAACTGTGTAAAGCGCTTCATTGCTGACGAATAGGGAAATTTGATACCAGAAGCTAAATTCCTCGTTTAAATTCTTCAAATCTTGGGTCACTGGCTGGGAATCGAACCCGTGATCCTATCCTCAGAGTTGCATTTTTTGCAACAGCTCCAGGTTTGGTTTTAAAATATGCCATTCTGACCCTCGAAAATTTCCTTCATCAAATATATACTCTATTTTAAGTGATCGGGTGAATGCTACATATTCGTTGCTTAATGGTATTTCTGGGTTTTTTGCAAGGTTTATTATTTCTTTTATTCGTTTTAAATTTTTCGACAGTAAAGATTTTGAATAATTACAAAAGTTTGGGATAAGAAACGCTGAAACGTTTGATTGGTCTTGATAACTGCATTAATCCCTCTGTTCTTGAAAGTTACTAATAAATTGTATATTGTTTTAGCCCTTGTTAATTACAGTGGTATGCTAATTAGCTCACCCTGGTAAAATTGTAATAATATTCTAATTCACTAGTCCCACGAACTTTAATCTTTCGAAATTTTTGTTTTTTTCCCCCGCCTCACCCTACTAAAATTGTAATTTTTAACATTGAAATTCAATTCTCTACAAGCGGTCGGTTTCGTTGAACATAGTTTTACCTGGTGTCTGGTTGTCTCCCGTATTTTGCTCTGCTCGCCTGTCAAATGGAGTCTTGTTTTGATGCTTGTTTCAAGGAAGTTGATCTCTTTCGATAATGCTTACTGTTTCCTTTACTGGTTGTTGGTTTAATGGTAACTCCAGATGGGACAATTAAATTATTCTTTGCATATTAACAATAAAAACAAGTAATAAAACGTTATTGTATGATTTTTTACTTTTGTTCTTTGTCGTCTTTTTGTTTTTTGCTTTGTTCTTTCGTTAGTTCTGTTGTTTTAATTTGTTGTTGTACGACAACCTTATGCATGAAAGGGTTAAGCCTGATTCATTTATTCATTCAAGTAAATGGAAACCGACCATCGAGGAGAATCCCGATCATCGGCAATCGTCGCCGGTAAATCGCAGGAATAAAACATTGCCTTTCTCCCAAAGATCGCTGATTATCGCCGATCGGTGAATACAAGTAAAACGTAGGAAGAACGCCTGTCGTTGTTGATATCCGATGAATCCAGACAAATTAGGAACCAATCTGGATGAACACAAGCACTCAAAATGAGATCTGAAAATCCAATATCGGATATTGACGTTTTGTTTCTTGTAATTATCAGGGATATTTTTAAGATATAAAGTAGAACATCTCTGTCCAAAGTGGGCAATTACCCAGAATCGTTCCTTGCATGAACATTTTTCCTATCCAGAACCGTTTTTTCTCGACATTTTTTTATTTTACTTAAATCTTTACTCCTTTGTCAAAAGTCCATGAGCAGTAGAAGGTTTATTTGGAAGGTCAGTTTGGTTAAGAACGGCAACCATGTTGAAAAATTAATTCTCACCTCCCAAAAAGCTCATGTTTTTGAGACAGTCGACGATATTTGCTGATTATCGGAATAATTGCCGACAACGGGAAATGTGAACGTTCGCAATGGGCGCCGATAAAATCCGACCGATGAAAACCAGGCTTTATGATAGGCTAACATGGTCCCGATTTGACCTATCTAATTTAATCGCCGATTTTAAAATCTGATCTTTGTTGTTTTAGTTTTCACTGTTGTTGTTGTTGTTATGTAACCTTATTTTAGCACGGCAGTATAACAGAGCCCCGTTGTTTTTCACAGGACCGTAATATTTATGTACAAAATGAAAAAAAAAAAAAACAACAAAACAACAAGACAACATAACCTCTAGCAATGAATAATCTACTTACAGTTTTTACAATCAAATTATTTACGATAGAGAGATGCAATAATTATGTTACAACCACTGATTAGTTAAGAATATTTAAAGTGTATGTAGATCTGAAAGTACATTGTTATTCAAGTAATACGCTGCGGACTAATATCTTAAATGTGTCTGGGCAACCAGCCTAAATATGGTACAAGTCTGGCATATTCCAGTGATCATTAGTGCATAACCAATTTTTCTAACGAGATCCCATGAACGTTTTTTCGAGCCTTTATCATCTTTGGTACTTCATCAACTTTCATATTGAAAATTAGTAAAATCACGATACATTTACATTGGTGATATATCTAGTGGAGATAGGATATTGCCCAGCACTATCAACAACCTAAGTTTTAGTCATAAAAGAGTACGAATATTACGATTTCAAGCAGAAATCGTGCTTACTTTTGCCGAATGCAAGAGGGTATGCAATAATTTTAGTATATTTTTCCCGTAGATAAGATACGATGGTGGAAGCTTGTTAACAATAAAGAATGTTCAGCCTGTGCATAGTGGAACGTATGAATGTTCTGCTAGGAATGGGGCGGTGGATCAAGCAGGAAGACAAATCGTTACTAGGCAACTGATGAAATTTGTTGTAATTTGTAAGTACATTCCTGTCATTTTTAATTTTGTTAAAAGTGTCAAATCCATTGGCAAACGAATTCTTCTTGACGCTGAATTATCTAACTGACAGAACTTGGATTTTTGATAACGTTGTTGGCAGAAAATAACCAAAATCGTTCATTTAAAGAGGCTAGGTATCGTTTTGCTGAAAAGGTAAGAAAAAAATACCATTCTGACTTTCAAGAATGAAAATTGCGAGACGTCAATATAGCTGGTGTAATCAGACCATAAAAATGCGGTTTGATCGGCCCCGACAACACTACTCTTATGTTCGTCGACCCGTTGAATACCCGGAAAAAATCCACCGAGAATTCCATTATACAACATTAGAGAGAGTTGTAAACTTACAGTAATTAGACCGAGGTTCTTTAGGGTGAATGTTTGTCCTGGTATTCGTACGGATGAATTTCTCTTAATATTAAGCTGTTGTTGGCAATTTTAGTGGAACTTTGCTCGTCATAACTTTTCTGGAAGTTATTTTCTAAGTAAATAAAATTCAACCAGCTCTTGCTTTAGATTGTGATTCTTTTTCTCTGCTTGAATGGACAGATATTTTTTTTGCTGTCCATAAGGAGTTTAGCAAGATAAAATATAACCAGAGAAATCTAATAGCTATTCATGCCCGAGATGAAACTGTCGATGTAAACTGCCGAAGCGTACGAAAGTAAATGATGACGTTTTGAGCGAAGGCGCTTCGTCGCACTGAATATATAATTTTTAATAGATGGTCAACATTACCAACATTACCAACATGTAAGTAGCGTAGTTATGGAAACCAAAATGGGCTCTTGTTCCGCTAATTTACTTGTTGGTTATGTTGAAAGATTATATCCCATCCTGGATTTCTTTGGCATGTTTATTAATTCATCAGCTTCGTCAATGATTTCCATCCAGCGCTTAAGTAAACTTGGGAAATCAACGAAACTTGAGTATCGTTCCTGGATATTTTAATGTCTGCTAATGGAGATGCGCTCAGGCCGTCTTTGTCTTGCAAGCTCCTCGACTTTCGTATTTACCTTTCATTTTCGTTCTCCCACCCAAACCACACCAAACAATCTACCTCCTACTCTTAAATCTTTCGTAAATATAAGCAATTCCCATCGCCCTAATTTTGCTTTTCACAGGTTTAACTCGGCCTACGCAGCACTCCACTTGTAAACGAGCGGTTAACAACTGAGAAGCATCAACAGTAAGATTTAAGAGATGGTCAAGGGGGAAATTTCGTAAAAAAAAAATAATTCATTAAAGATTGTTGATTTTCTTCGAAAAAGTTACCAAACAATTTCAAAATATAGTTCTTAAGTCAACAGTGCGGTAATAATCCTCAACTGGGAGCAGCCGGATCTTTTTGTTCGATGTAATTCAGGGGCAAGTGATCGGAGATTCAGATGCAGTTCTCAGTCCTTTTTTACCTCTGGTAGAGCTGCTACTCTGTGGTCAGTTACTTTGAATTACGTTGAACCAAAAGGTCCCTCTCTCCCCAATTCGCTCAAACAAACTCTGAATCGTTAGCATACAGTTTAAAAATGAGCAAAATTCAACTTTATATAACCTACAATCGACCCTGCAAAAACTGGACAAATGCCTTTTGCTTAATTGAAACTTTATTCTCCCTAATGAATAGTAGAATGGTATTATCGATGCTAGTAAATGTTACTGTCTGAGCAAAAATATTAATTGAACATGATAACAGTGTAAATGAATGTCGATTCCATGAAATGAATGTATTTTCGCGTTAATGAGGTTGAATATGGCGTCAATGATAGTATATTTTCTGGTACTGAACAGCAAAAGGTGAAACAGTTTTAATATATTTACATTTACTAAATTATATTGCTTTTATTAAATATACTCCGGATTACGGAAATCAGCGAACTGTAGAAAGGCGAGAAAACTCTAAAACTGTGCATTATCCACGTTCATAATTGGCTGCAACCGGAATGAATATACAGTAATAGCCCAGCAAAGAACATGGACCGAACGACTGGCATGATTTCAAACAAGAAAGATATACATCATATTTCTTAAAATCTAACGTTTCGTTGCCATACTTGCAAAGGTCTATCAAACATAAATTACCCGTTTGTACGAAGTCTGTGTCTAACAAATGGAGCCCATCTGCGGTCCGGGAAGTTCCTAAATGCTGGCTACGCCACTGCCTTTTATCCAAACCGTCTCACCGGTCGTCAGAAGGTTGCGAGTTCGATCCCCGCCTGGGACTTAGAGATCGTTTAAAATGTTTTGAGGTTAGGGTTTCGCAAACGTTGATCGATCATCTTTATGCTCCAGATAAGTCAGTAGGTGTTTTGTTATCAAAACAGTTCATAGTATATACTGCAATATCGATTTGGCTTTCCTTTGTCTTAACACCTATGACGTTGCTTTACCGAGCAATGTTTTGACAAACGTTGTCGCAAAAGGGTTGTATAGCTGGAAATAAACTGAGGAAGAAATGCTTCGCACAAAATGGAGAATGTATTGAATCTAGGTCAAGTAGTCTCGTTGGTGCACTGTAGCTAATCCCTCAAAGTCATAGCCAAACCCTGCTTGGTGAACATTGTGTATTGTTACTCATTTAATTCATTTGTTGACAGTCCAGGAAAAAACAGACATCAACGTTACAAAAATTTGTCATCTATTTGCGTTACCATGGTTACGTATTTTCCCATTTTTATCCCGCAAGCTATTCGCATTGTGGCCAGGTGCATATTTCTTGTTTTCGGCAACATTCTATTGGCATCGTTATTTTGAAATCATAATGTTGGTTTGCTTAACTAAGGATTCCCTTCCAAATCTGAAACGTAGATCGAAAAATAGATAACCAGGTTAGCAATTTTATAAAACAAAACATAATCCGAAGATCAGCATCTTGAGAAATCCAAGATATGGATTGAAACAAGACGAGAAATGAGTTTGTGATATTTCGATTTTATTACAATCGATGATGATTTTGTAATAAAATCGAAATATCACAAACTCATTTCTCGTCTTGTTTCAATCCATATCTTGGATTTCTCAAGATGCTGATCTTCGGATTATGTTTTGTTTTATATTTTTTCAAATTGTCGGCTGGTATTGGTTTTTAGCAATTTTAGTTTAAATATTTGCTTGGCAAATTTTTCCTTGGCATTTAGTTCAATTTTTTCCTTGGCAGTAACTTGGTGTCTTGCTCTCAAAATTTTAGATAACATAATTCCCACGCTATGAATTCAGAAAATACAGTATAGAATACTAAGTTTGATGTAAAAAGTCAAGTATTTTTATTAAGTCTAACCAGCGTCTTTGGAGAGATATTTCAACGCGGGAACGAAAATTACGAAATAAGCAATGACTTATGTTAGGCGTATGACAATGTGATCGAATCGTTAATATCATTTTGTAAAATGCCTCGTTTATTTTAACTCAAAACCGTCATTTAATTTATATGTTATACGTTTTTGATGTGTAACATCGAATGTTATTCCGCTCATTTTAACACCAAAATCCATTGGTTGGGAGGTGCAAGCTTGCCTCTTCTTTCCTATTGCTGTTAATTGCTGTTTTTGTTGATGATGTCATGAGAAGTTGAATCGGGTGACGAACCGGCTTTTCTGTTACGAAATGTTTTAATACAGGCCGGCATTTCTACAGTATTTAGCGTTATTACACGGTTGAGCTCTGTATCGGGTTTATACATAAATGATAATCACTGAAAGGCTGCCTGGCGGTGCAACACGTTTTTCGAACGGATCGACACGTTTTGTTGGGAATATTTTAGAGTTTAAGTGAAGGCAAAATAAACCAGATTCAGGCACGTTTTATGAAGTATTGACAAGGACAACCTGCTTTTGACGTGGTCAGATCGGATAAATTTACGCAGAAAACTTGACAAACACGTACAAATAAACAAACAAATAATACGCAAGGTCAAAGGCAAAAACAAGCAAGTGAACCTAAACTCCATCTCGTAAAAACGGAATGTCAAAAGCGACGAAGGATAGACCCAAAAACCAATAATAACCGTCCCATAAACCTCGACTATTCGGTCAATAGTCAATAGAGGGTAATATTTGCCTTCGGCTTTTACACAGATACTACACTCCTCGTCGCTCAGTTAATTAGTGGTCATTAGTCGTTGAGTGTGACTTTTGTAGTGTTTCTTTTGAGGCAATTTGGCAATAACTAAACCTTCATGTTGAGCCCTATTGTTAACATTAACCTAATGACATACTTTCTTCATTTTAAACAGATCCGCCGATGTTCGATCAAAACTTAAAAACCATCATCTTTAGCTCCCCGAATAATTCAGAGCCTGTGGAAATCAAGTGTATTGCGATTGGTCAACCAATACCAACACTTAGGCTCTCTTTAGGTGATAATTATTTTCACGGGACGTTGGAGAATGACTCCAATCAGGCAAGCCTTACTGTCCGTCTTAACACCACCAAAGCTGAAGATTTCGGTGTATACACGTGCACAGCCAAAAACGAGTTGAAAGAAGTAACACATCATGTCAAGGTGACCAGTACGTATTCTTCTTAAACCAGATTTTCAGAGTTGCTCTTGTGTTTTTGTTTTTCCGTTATCACCACGTCCATTCCTAACTTCCTGTTGATTTGACGACGAAGAGGGCCGCAAATTACTGTAGTCTATATGACGTGTTACCCTTGATAAATAAAGTTGTTTCATTTCATTTCATTCATTTTGTTTTGATTTATGTATAATCCTAGTTCAGTTAGACAAGCCGAAAATTTTCAACGTTGAGCCCGGATGCGATTTCGTTCGTTTTTCATGGAGAAAAGATGCAATGAAGAATATCCACGTAGAGAGGTATGAGGTCATCTTAAAGAATCCTGATGGAGCACTAGTTAACCTAAAATTGGTTCCAGCAAGTGAACAAGTTCCTCAAACTACTTTCGAGGGTCTACAAGAAAAGACCAAATACCAACTGAGTGTGAAACAGGAAACTAAATTTCGTACCATTGGACACACTTCAACGGAAAACTTCACAACTACGAAATGTATGTACTTTTGTGTAACTTGTTAATATTTCATGCTTTATGTTCCTTTCCAATAAGACCATAGGATTTAATCTCAAGGACAATAATGTAAACCAATACGAACCGATTCTTATTTTGTATGTTTTAAAATTTTTAAAACTTTTTTATGTTTTCCTTTAATTTCAACGACATGATTTTAACATCATAGCTGTAAAATTTTATCCTGACGAAGGAAGAAGTGCTCTCGAAACATGTCGTTGAGATTAAAAGAAAACAAAAAAGTGGTGATATTTATAAGAATTGCATGCCACCTAGTTCTGACAGGATCTTTTGGAGATATCTTTTAGACTTAAATAATTTCAAGCCTTATTAAGATTCTGTATCAGATACGGAATAACTGTAAGTAGTGTAAGTTTTATGTATTGGTATGATCTGTACAAATTCAAAACCCTCCTTGACATCGTAAGCTTTGTTTATCTGGAAATGTGGAATTTATTTATATGACTAAGTAGCACGGTTCATGAAGTTACTTCTGGGCAAGTTTAGGTTGAACAACGAAAAAGCTGTAAATTGCCTCGAGTTTTTGCCTGGGTATCGAACTGTAATATTTTGATTAAGTTGTGATCTAGAATAATTTGTATTTTCATTACGTCCATTATTGAGATCAAAATTTGAATACCTAGGTAATATTTTTAGGCTTGCACTGCCTACAGTTGCTGTTAGTTTTAAGTACCAAAATCTACGAACTTGATATTATGTAACTTTAACCAGTGCACGTTTTTCTGAGTTTTTCTCTGCTTCTCATTTTCGACACATTTCTTAAGAAATACAACGACACGTGTACGATACTGTTAAGATGTATTCTTCTTCGACGCTGCTTTATGAATAAGTTATGCCAAAATTATGAAATGTTGGCCAGCTGTTTATGCATGGGGGAATATTTTAGACAACAATATAGCACCTGTACACTGTAGACAGAAAAAAATAGAGGACTGGCGACCAGTAAAATATTCATTATGGGAAAATCTCTCTCACAAGCCAAAAAAGCTTAGTATGGAAAGCACAATAACTGTTTAAGCCTACTTCAATCAACTGTTCTTGGTCCAAATCTCATTATTTTACGCTGGCTAACGCCTAATTATTTTACTCCAGCTAACTCCAGCCATTTTACTCGTCAACGGGAAACATCTCGGAAAGGGTAAATTTTAGTGTATTGTATTAGCGAAAATTAGAGAACCAGAAACTTTGATCCATGCGCCTGAAGGTCGATAAAACTGGAGGTCTACGTAATTCATTGATATATGGGAATACAATATTTCAATGAAAGAAAGTTCATTGTAAATCCCGTGAAAAGCCATAGGACAATAGCAATCGCGTCGTGACGGAGAGGAGCTAATTTGACTTTCTTGGTTCGTTGTTCATTGTGGACAAGAAGGTTCTTAAGGCGTTTTCAATTGCCTCGTACTTCCATGTTACCAGACGAAATAGGACTTAGCTGGGTACAGAAGGCTTTGAATTTGTCAGTTTGGCTTGTGACAACACTACGGCCAGTAAAAATTATATAAGTATATAGTTGTTAGCTTCAAGCGATACCGCAATGCATTCGGAAACCGCAAGTGAACTTGCAAATGGCAATATATCCATTCAAAGAATATCTCGTGCGATCAAGTACCTGTGCACTAGTAATGGGAAATCCGATTAATAACGGAACACCACTAATACCTCGGTTCAGAAATCTCTAGCAACCCGTGATGGTATAATCACGTAGATAACATCCAAAAAAGCAGTCATATCATAGGTATTATGAGAAGTAACCGACCAAGTGCCCAACGGAAATAAAAACTGTTTTGTATTACCCCCAATGTGGCTCGCTTATACTCAACGAAAAGACACAAATTACGCGAAAAGCTGTTGCACGTTTCGTTTCATGTTTCAGGACACATAACGTGGTTACTACATAACGTTCACCAAGTTGGGAAAATCGCAGAAATGTTATAATACTCATTAATAATTCGAGAAGAAAAATCAAAAGAATTTAACGTTAAATGAGTTGTTGTTGATGTGCATGAACTTTTCGTGCTATTTTTGAAGAGTATGGATGTTTGCTTGCATTGGTATCGCAGGTACTTTATAATGTTTGCGTCGGTGTTTTATCAGACATACAATTACTGGCCTTCGGCTCTTGCTTGTATACCATATACAACACCGCCCCTCATATATTATAAATAGTATTTAGGGAACACAGCTGAGTTGAAAATACCTGTGAAACCAGTTTCTTTATTGGTGGAGTGTTATATAGTGATCTCGTTCAATGTCCTCTCCAGACGAGAAAAAGCCAAATTTCCAATGAGTTACTGTTGAACAACGAATAAAGCTCGACTGGCTGTCATGTACCTGATAGTCAACCAGGCAGTCTTAGAAATTTCATCTCATGTCTTACTAAAATAAAGAGTAACAAGCATTCCCAACCTAGCAATTTTTTTTAATATGTGGACAGTTACAGTAATGTCTAAAAGTTCAGTTTCCTGTAAAGAACTATGACATAATAGGACTCCTTGTCAAATACAGTCGTTAACTCTTTCCCGACATGAACTCTCCCTTTGACGAGTTAACTGAGCCTGGTTAACCTGGCTGGCCCGTTTTGCAGAGATCTTGCTTTAGTTCTGAAGTAGACTGTAAAAGGTTTCTGCGATCATACACTAAGCAAGTCAGCCCACTTCGCCGTGCTCCTAGCTGGCATCTACTGAGTTCCCGCTTGACCGGGCTGATTTCTTCCCGTATGATCACTGCGCACATGCCGTAAATGAGGAAGGCGACCTCCGCCCGGACAACTGGGATTATTCTCTCATTTGTTCGCGCAGAAATTGTCAGTCCAGTTAACCGAGCCAAACTGGAAGGTCAAGCTGGCTCCCTCCATATGATCGGCCTCTAAAGCGCTTTGCAAATTATACATTTAGAAAGTTAATTCCCATCGGATCTTTCTCCTTCCAAGGGTCTTATTTTGTTTATTCAAAAACGGTGCAGGATGTCGATAAAACGTCTTTGTTACGTCTGTAAATTTCCTAGTGAAATTTTTTTGATCATGCATGCAAGCAAAAATCGTATCATCAACCAAAGATTGTCTCATCGGTCGAGACAGATTGCTTTAAAGGAGCCAGGCTCTCATGATTTGTCGTAGGCTATATTTGGCGTAATTTCAAGAGTTGTCTCACAAGAGCTATTGATTATTTCTGCGGAAGTAGTTTACAAAGTTATGAAGTACAACAATAGTTTGGATATAATTTTCGCCTGCCATTTATATTCGCGCCCGAATTGTTTGAAATTTTCATATTGGCCGCTCATATTTTAACCCTTTCATCGGTGAATTTTTCAAAAGAAATTATGAATTGTAGTATTCAATCTATTCAAAATCCTTGTGAAAATCTATTGAAATCTGTTTATGCATCCAATTTGCATACATTAAATGGCTCTTACATGTGCAGTTTTATGTTAAAGGGCTAAATATTGATCATAATACCTTATCGCTTATTGAGTAACGTGATGTTCCGTCTGTGATCGTCGTCTAATCGGCAGGGTTTATTTCTATTCCATTCTTATTCTATAGGTAATCTAGTGAAGATTGATGCCGTCCCGACTGATGGAAATAAGGTTATTCTTTACTGGCCAGAATCGACGCAGGATGAGTCTTACATTGTAAAGTATCGAATTAAAGGAAACAAAAACTGGTCAAATCAAACTACAGGTTCAATTCGGGCTGAAGTGTCCGGTCTCGACTTTGGCAGAATATACGAGTTTCAAGTGTTTACAAAACTAGGGGGACAGGAGAAGGCTTATACCGAAGTTAGAGAAGTGAAAATAGCGGAAGGTAAGCTCGGCGTGCAATTTACTTTTCCTCTCATTTACATAAGTGACCGGAGGATTACACTCGGGAATTTACCGAACCTTCTATTTCCAACCTAATCCTAATCCTAACCCTAACCCTAACTAAATACATGTCAGTATAATATTTTTAAGAAACCCACCTTTCCTTGGATTGTATCTCTTAAAACTTTCCCGCCAAATCTTACTTTACTTGATTACTGAGCCAGCAATATACTGGCCAGCATCCAGGTGCGTCCGGTAAACTGCACTCTAACCATTACTTCAACCTTCTCAAGGCCTGTTTCAGATTTTGCACAATAGCTCAAAGACTTGGGAGTAGGAACGGTAAACTCGAGCTCATGGATTTGATTGCTGATTACACAATACATGTCCAGTGAGCTGTGTTTTCAATGAATCCTATGGTTAAGGTTAGGGTTAGGGTTAGGATTAGGGTTAGGGTTAGGATTAGGGTTAGGGTTAGGATTAGGGTTAGGGTTAGGGTTAGGATTAGGGTTAGGGTTAGGGTTAGGGTTAGGGTTAGGATTAGGGTTAGGGTTAGGATTAGGGTTGGGGTTAGGGTTAGGATTAGGGTTGGGGTTAGCATTAGTTGTAGCATAGTATTGTAAAGTTTCGTAGTGGTATTGTGAATTGGGTGATATCTTCGATAACTAAGGCCATTTCACCTTCGAATGTGGTCACGGCTGAATTTTAATTTCCCGCGGAAAGTTCATAATACTTGTCGCTGAGCCGACTGCAAAAGTCAGCGGCCAGGTGCGTGCGCTAAACTGCACTTGTACCGAAGTAATACTTTAAAGTTCGAATCTAATTTGTTATTTGTTAAAGAACGAAAACATGAAAGAGTAACAACATAAGCAGTTCAACAACGCAAAGAGGGCCTAGCTATTCTGATGACGATTGGTTAATCAAAACAAGAATTTTTGTCATATTTATTATTCATAGGTTACAAGTATGAGCTCATTAACACGTTTTAACTCTTTTCGGTCCGTATGAGACTTTTAATTTTTTTCTGGCCAATGCCAGACAATGTCAGACGTCTCGGAAGGATAAGGGTTAACTCAGTTAACTCATAAAATAACAGGAGTTCTACGCATATGAGCGAACCTGATTTTCTCTCAGAATGCAGAGGCCAATGACGTCATTTTCATTTTGTATTGGCGTACAGAGACATGGATGACGTTACGAAAACTCGAAAGAACCATGGTTATTTTATAAAACAAATAGAAAAGAGCTTGAGTGTTCCTGTGCATGATGCCATTTTAACCTGAAAAATACTAGAAAACACTTGGCTACGCCTTGTGTTTTCACTGGGCATTTTTCTAGTTGAAATGAGGTCATTCATGTTTCTACCAAACCGAGAGACACTCGGGCAATTTTGTAAACTTTTTCTATTCAGTATACGATTTTACACGTCAAGGGCAGACGTCTCGGACTGGAAAAAATCATATCGACATAACCAAATAACCAAATTATGAAGAGGTAGAACCCAAACAGTTCAACAACGTAACGGAGTAACAATGGTAGCGGATCGATGAAATGTTTACGACATCCATAGATTAGAAATAAACATAAACAGTTCACCTACGATAAGCAGTTCCACAGATGAAACCAGAAAAATTTTGATAGATAATTTTCATCGCATTGATTAGTCGAAAACTAAAATTTTGTTCAACTTTGTTTGATAGTGGGTGGTACGTCAGAGTCCTCAAAGTTACGTTTTAGGTCACTTAACTTGTTGTGGAGCCAAGAAAATCTGTAGCTTCACTATCAGATCAGTCATTTAGCAATGGTGAGAAAACGGGTTAGTGATTCAGTTATATTTAATCAGCTTGAATTCCCGAAAACCACTCGATTCAATACGTTATGGCAGGCTTCTTATAAAATTTGAAAAAGTTTTAATAGGGAAATGCGTTGAGGATCATTTGATGGATGGCGATAACAATGAGAAACTGTTCATCGTGGGAAGAAGGTTGAGGGTGGCGTGCTCCTGGGCTCAGTGTTTGGGCCATTGTCATTTCTACTTTTACTGATGACCTAAATTCTGTGAAGGCGTCCACTACATTGTCTGCTCTGCAAAATTCATTGGAAACGCTTATAAGAAGAGTGAAACTCAAAAATTGGCCTGAGCAATGTCACTAGCAGCATATGTTGCGCATGACGTTTAAGGTGAACAAATGTTGTTTTACGCACATAGGTGATACAAATGAAAATATAGATTACTTTGTAGAGTAATCATTTATTTATTTATTTATTGGCTTGTTCGTTTGCTCACTCGATTGTTTGTTTGTTTGTTTGTTTGTTTATGTATTTATTTATTACATTTCCCTCATTTATTTATTGCTAATTTACATGTTCATGTCTTTATTTCTTTATTTTTGATTGAATTTGATATTAATGTAAATTTATGTGTTAGAGAAGTCCAGAGAGGCATAATAAAAGTTATGGTACAATTAAGGTTGAACAGAAGCATTGCATGTCGATAGAGATGAATACAAGATAGAACATAAGCGTCGCATCGCGTTTGCACCGTGAATGAATACATGGACAAAAAGAAAACCCCTAGAACACATAAAATCTCCTATATCTATATGGATATTACACCGTTGCAGAGTTGTTGGGAGAACGTTTTCATTTCTCCCGTAATCTATCTTTTAAACCATCAAATCAAACTCTTTTCAAAGAGAAGAAAGCAGCTTTTAAAACTATTCCAATAAGGTGATTAAGAATTAGAAAATTATATTGCTCAGATTTTTGACTCATGCCCACAAGATAGCCCTTCAAAAATAAGGATGGCTAGCAATTAAGCTCTGTGGTTTTCTCCTTGCTTCATCACTTAAAACATTCATCCCAAGGCTGAGGGTTTGAAATTTCAGTCAGTTAGCAGGGTTGAAGTTCTTAGATGTAACCAGTCCCAAAACTGAACTGTTAGGAGCGGTGAAGGATCCTGAAAACTTGTATGGTCGTCCGTGGTCACAAAGTTGATCAGTGGGTACTGACTGGGAGATATTAATGAGGGAAACTTTCGTCGGTTTCCAAATTTGTCGTTGCTATTTAATTCTGCTTGAATATTGTGTATAATGCTATTATGTGTTTGGCATTTTAGTAATACTAATAAACCTAACTTTACCGTGTATGACAGATCCGACTAAAGATTCAAAAAACAAGACCACGACACGTAAGTGTAATATCTTGTATGCAACATGTGGCTTGGTATTACCTTAATTAATGATCTATTTATATGATAGTATCTACTTATTGGTGATATTCTTCCAGGACTTGAAATGCCTCCTCGCCAAGTTATTCATAATTCATGAGTATACCACAGAAGAAAATCATAGCCGACACTTGGTTTGATACCACGATCAAACACCTGCATAAATTAAGCAAACTTTTGTCGCAATTTTCTCAAAATATTGGTTCGTTTGAGTGAATATATCGAATACTTATGAGAGTGTTTAAAACTTTTATCAAAAAACTGGAACAACGTTTAAAAAAAGCTGGGCTTCGCCTCGTTTTTCAAATGCTATTCTCGGTATTTGATGTTCGGGTCAAACACTCTGTTGTTCGATGTACAACCCTGATCATCGGTCATTGTCCAGCGGTGCGATAAATTTGTCTGGCTGTAATGGTTAGTATATAATCAGACGTTGTCCGATTGATGACTTGAGCGGGGACAAACTCCCACTATCGAGTTGTCGGAGCGCTGGTCTATCAATTCAGATACCGAGTATACTGGGAACATATGTTTGAGTATTGATTCTATGAAAGTTCACCAGAAATTCTAGCTAAAACTAGACGCGCATCCGAGCGGAAGTACGACCTTTTAATTAATCAAGTTATCCTACTGTGTTGAGATTCACCAGTTTGGAACGTGTAAACCGATAGACAGATAGGGCTACCGTATGGATATATTTCTTGAGCAGGAGTGGGTGGTAGCTGCCCATCTTTACCGTCCATTTAGAATGTTCACTCGAAAATGGTAATACTTTAATGCAGTAGCCAAAAAAGTTTTTATTTGGAACGTTTACCGTGTTTACTTGATTAAACGCCGCCCTCGAATAAACGCTGCAAATACAAACAAAAATATTATTAAACGCCGCATTTATTCTCTTCGATGCGATGTTTAATTGAAGCATTATTAACTAACTAAACAAAGTATGAACTGAATTACACTCGAGTAATACACTTAAAGTACGGCACAGCTTAATCTAAACCAGTCTCGGAAATTAATTCTTCTCGAATACAATGTTTTTCAGTTCGAAGTGGCTATATTTCACTGCTCTGCTACTTATCTCTCTCTCCAAAACTTCAGCTTTGCGCAGTTCCGTAGTGAAAGCCGAGAATTTTGCCGGTACAACTAGTCCAACTTCGCTCTTCCTTTTTCCAGTGACCTTCGCGAATAGTTTGTTGTCAGCGTTTGCGTCTAGGAAGTTCTTTAATAAGCGCGCCAGGTCTATTGGAATAAACTTTGCAATAGACGCCGCCCTCGAATAAACGCCGCAGCCGCAGAACAAAAAAATTCAATAAACGCTGTGGCGTTTCTTCGAGTAAATACGGTATCTTAATTGCAACGTTCATCTAATAGAGTTTATCGATAACGGAGAACGGTCAGAAAACGAAGAAAATTTTTTGTTGTAATAATTCGTCGGTAATCCGCGATGAGAGCTCTATAGACAGTGAATGGTTGACTTGCATTTAATTAGAACGTCCAGCATTCTGAGTTGCTTATTTCCTAGGACCTGTTAAGTTTGAGTATAACAATTTTCGATAGAAGTTCTAGATAAAAACAACTGCAGAATTTTCCGGCCTTTGAGTGATTACAGTAATTCACTAGCAGTGGTTTTTGGGAGAAAAAGTGCCATCAGTTTCCTAGTTATGTTTGTTAATCACTCTTGTGGGAACATTTCCATTTCTCATATTGGCTCGTTTCTAATTTAGCTTAATCGTAAATTCTGTCTTTTATACTAATAAACCCAACTTTACTTGGTATAGCAGGTCTGTTCACAGATGCACCAGACAGGACCTCAGAACGTAAGTGTAATATCTTGTATGCAACAAGTGGCTTGGTATTACCTTCATTCTCGTGTCACATTATAACATGTACCTATAGGTGATGTTCTTGAATGGGGTCTGTTTACGGATAGTTTCTTCATTGACGGGATTCAATTTCCCAGACGCCTGTCAGAAACTATTCTCAGTGCGGTAATAGGAACTCATTGCAAAGAAAAATTCCTGAAGAGGAGTCAGGGACTAAATTTGTTCAGATTTCGACCAGAAAGACATATAATACAGTACTGTTTATAGTTCTCATATAAATCGATTTAATTGGGCTGTTTGTTGTCCCATTTTAGACTATGCAACATTGCTTTGAAGAATTGTTGCTTTAAAAGTTAATGATATTCAGTTATGCATCAAAGCATTACTATAAACATGACCTAGAACTATAACGGCGGTCTGAAATGAGCAATTTGCATACAAAACTAAATTGGTAAGTTGCGACCACGTTTCGTCATCGTCTTGAAATGTCTCCCATCGTTTCATTGATAGAGACAATAGAGGACTTAAGCAGTAGACGTTCTTCGTTCACGGACGGCATGTTTTTTCAATAGAATTTTTCATGCAAACAAAAACAATGAATAATTTCTCATCCCAAAGGCGTAGTCGAACCTCGAAAACGTCGTTTTTGCTCTAGACAGACGTCACTAACAGCGTTTCTACGTTCTAAAGACGTCGCCTACTCCCAGAACGTCAACATCTTTCAGTTAATTTTGTCGCTGACTCGCTGGTTAGAATCTATGATCTCTCCTCGGATTTTTAAGCCATTCGTCTTTGTTTGGATGAAAAATATGAAAGAATATAGTGCCCAGAATTCAAAAAAAGTTGTTTATGAAATCTTCCGGGTGCCGTTCGTAACTCAAGAATGCTTAAGGTCTCAAATTAAGCGTAATAATTAGATTGCCTAATTCTCACAGTATACCGTAATACCAAACCTATGCGATAGTGAGACCATTTCACAGGCAAAAAAATGCGAGAAATCTTCTTGAAAGCTGACGTAGGTAAAAATATAATTTAAAACAATCACGTGGTAATGCACGAAATTTGACTCCAAGAATGGCGTAGAAACTTATAACCCAAGTGATTGGGAATTTATTGTTGTTTGTTGTTTGTTTGTTTGATCGTTTAATAACACATTATCGCATAAAAATGAATTACAATGTGTTTACAGCAATGGATGTAAAAAGATATGTTGAAAATTACCTAAAAAACCCCTACTATATTAATTTACATATAACACATAAGGTTCCTTCATTGATTAGATAAGGACCTATTAAATTTCGCTATCGAACTGGGAAAAAAACTGTTTTTAAAACGCTCGGTCCTACATATATAAAAAGATAAATTGTTAAAATTCCGGATAAAATATCGATGAGTTAAAGCCCTGGTCAGCGTAACATGTTCGGTAAGAGGGCCACCTTCCTCTTCAACAATCTTCTTTAAAGTTCTCATGCAGATTTCATTACGTCTTTCGGTCAATCTTTTACAATTAGCTAGTTGCAAAGCTTTATCATACAACTGATCTGGGTAGATAATGCGCATAGCTCTCTTTTGGACCCTTTCTAATTCATCAGATAAACAGGTAGGAATCGAATTACTCCACACCGGACAACAATATTCTAAGACTGGCCGTATGAGCGTATAATAAATTTTGGTAAGATCAGATGCTGGTACGCCACCACGGCTCAGCACTCGCAATATGTGCAAGCGTTTGGGGTTAAAGGAACACTTGAAGAGGAAATGGCACAGATATCGGAAGTATCGATATCTTGATGTCGGTTTCGTCGACCGTTAGTTTACATCTTGAGGGTTCCAACCAAGCCTTTCAAGCTTCATTTATTTGATTTAGAACTATTTCAATAAAAGACACTAAAAACTTTCATGTTCAGTATTTATGTTACACTTGGTATCCTCGTGATGCTCCTTGATTTTTATGGTTTTAGAGTAGGTAATTGGAACCACATTGGTGTCATAGTTATCTAAATGTGATAATTTAACGTGCTATAAAGCGCGTGGGAAGGCTACGCATAAGGGTATGCCATGTAAATTCGATTGAATAAGCGTGAGTTTTTCGTCTCAGAGTAGATGTAGGGGCCCATATTAATGTTGTACACGCGTTAAAGCCTGGGGCTTAAAGCGCACTCTGTTATTACCATGTTCACTCCCACTCGTTAAATAATCACGTCTGCATAACTATAACACCAGTGTGGTTCCAATTACCTACTTTAAAACAACAAAATATAGGTATGTCGCTTAATAAAAACTTGGTACGTTTGTTAAGTTAGGCCATGACTATATGAAGACAAGCTTGCAACTCGGGCTAGCCCTGTGGTCGGGACGATTAAGTTTTGGTATTACATGAAAAGTGCTAACCACCTATACCTGTCATCCATTTCCGATTACCATTATAAGTGCAAGAGAGAAGACAGCGTCTTATTTTTTGGACTAGGAGCCATGTTATTAAAGAAAATTTTTCTTTCATTTAATCTTTCAACAATGTTATTGTGTTCATCGTTTTTGTCTGAAATGAAGGAGTAAAAACATTAGCTTGTGCACTTCATTCTCTTGAGTTTTTGTCTTATATGTTACTGCTTTTCCCTCTAGCATGGGCGGATAAAAATATTAGTACCCACCACTACTATTCCCTAAAGTCCTGTGCCAGTTCGTCATTTCGTCCGGTATGTTTGCCAATCGACGCTTAAAATTGCAAACAATTACAATAATTTACAGCTTATTAATCACTTTGCTCATGATTTTCTTGCTTTAATTGGATATTTCTATTGTCACAAGTCCTGGCTGTTGTGTATTTTACTTCACGTTTTACTCTCGCACTCATGATGGGAAGTTACATGTTAGTTTGTTTGACAAAGTTCCCATATGTCCGTCCATATTATGACAAATCCATTTCACATGACATCGGGAAGCTTTTTTGCTAAATCGATTCATATTGTTTACAGCACAGACAATGATAGCAAAGCATACTGAATTAACCTCGGAACTTCATCGAATACTTGACAGGGATACCTTATAGGATATATGAAGTGGGCAATGCATTTTACTGCTGAAAATTTAACAAAATATTTACTTGTCGAAACCTTACTGCTGACGTTTTTCAGCAATCACAATTCTACCGCAAGTGAATCAGAATGTATTAGAGAGAGTTTCGCCGTGTTATCACTGTACCTGGACAAAAACATTCCGTATGGGTTTTAACCCTTTAACGGGTGATCAGACATAACTGTACACGGCATAAAGTCGATTAAGAATTGGTATTTTATTTTCGTCGGTGGATAAGTGCACGTTTGTAACCTTCGCTCTCCATCTGAGTATCGTTAGCGCAAAGTTTAGAGTCTCTTACTGTTTATTAAAAGTTTACAGGTTCGATTCCCGTATGGAGTTCCCAAACATTTTAAGAGGATTTGATTTTGAGGTACCTTTGCACATTGTCTTAAGTAACTCCAAGCATAACGTCAAAAAATTTTTAGATGTAAAGTAATTTTTCGAGTGTTATGCATTGGTATTTCACAACAACTGGTAAGATCGTAATTTAAAGGTTGGCGGGTATTTTGCCTTGATTACTTGAACATTGATTTCTCATTTTTGTAAATGGTCTCTAACAGTTGTTTTAATCATTAATCTAAAACCCATAATTTAATTGTTTATTGGAGTTCTTGTACTATTGTCAGTAGATATAATGATGCTCTTTTTTCACAGGACCACCTGGAATAGTTGCACGAAAAAAAGGCCTTAGTAGTGGTGCCATTGCAGCCGTCGTAATTGCAATCATATTGCTTGTTCTTATTGCCGTGGACGTCTTCTGTTGTTTCTTCAACCAGTGTGGTGTGGTCCATTTGTGTGCGGCAGCCTGCGCTGGCAAAGGTCGAAATAAATGTAAGTGATACTCTAGTGTGTTCAAGTGAAAGTGATAAAAAGCAAGAGCTATTGGACATCCTCGGTCTGTTTTTTTGAAAAACAACGCTTGTTTATAGGCGTTGACTTATTATAGGTTACACTATACTAGGTTTGATAATTTATACTCAGAAATAATTTGCAGTATCATCGGCCTTTCACTAAATGGCCGTTCATAAGAAAGACGAAACCAGTATTAAGGTTGCTGGTCAAACCAAGGAAACAGCTGTTCTTTTGAACCAGGAACTGAAATATGTAGAATCTCTAAAGTTCAACCATGTATGCTTCTTTGAATTGGCTTGGGGCTATAGGTGGATACCACGCGAACATCGATGGCTCGAACTCCCACCAACCGAGTTTTTGGCTTACAGTTTAAGGGATCACAATCAATTTAATGTTGAAGGCAAACTGGACTAAAGGCATAGAATGGTTAATATACAGAAGGCCCATTCGCATCGGAGCCTGTGAAGTTTTCATCCTTGCATATGTCGCCTTGCGCATACCAGGAATTCGGTCGGCGGCATTACTCTGGCCAGAAAACTGCAGCCACATCCAATACAAAATATAAGCTACGAGTAAGGTAATATGGTGTGAAATGACCATACCCCGATATTTTATCATTAAAATTACATTTTATAACAAGAACATTCAAGCTCAAGCTCAGCGATACACATTTTTTATGTATGAAAGTCGATAAAATGCATTTTAATGACATTTAAACCTATTTCAACTCAGCGTTCTGACCGTTATGATGTTTAAGTTATTATTTGCTTAAAGTCCTTTTGAATGTGTTCGCTTTGTTTACCCTGACGCCTTTTGGGGTAATTATTTTAAAATTCATTCTGCTTTGAGGTTTGTTTACTGGAATTTCAACAATAGTTTTATCTAATAAATTAAATGTACGAGCGAATTTACCAGCTTTTCCATCAACCATGTACATCCATATATTGAGCGTTATATGCCCTTAAATCTAATTCAGAACTTAAAGCTTTTTGAAAACGTTATGCGTCGTATGAAACTAAATTCGTCAGAGACGTTTTATCCGTCCTGATCGGACGTATACAACATCTGAAATGCGTGTTGATTTCAGAAGACGTTGTATCGTTACATGGAATTAAATGCGTGAATTATGATAATATACGTTCTTTTTAGCCTATGATCAAATGTAATGTTCTTTGTCATGAGCATTAATTACTTTTATGAAGGTTTGGAAAATGATTAAATAGTCGTAAGTAACGAACACGCATTTACATCGACTAATCGTCGAAGCTAATGTGAATTAAATTCGTATGAATTAAATGCGACTACTGTGCGACGGATGAAAAGGCCCTTAGACTGAAGTAAATTTTCATTCTAAGGTTTGACTCCAGGAAGAGATCAATGGGAAATTCTATGGTAATTCTATGGTACATTTCATGGTAATGGTGGGGGTTTAAAAGCTGTAGAATATTGGCTGCAACACTTGGGCTCTTTGTGGAAACAGAAAAATGCTGAACAAAAACATCTTCCGGACGGTTTACATACTGTGAGCACCTGAGACATTTTTGATGTCGAATGTCGAATAAGCATTTTTTTTTCGCAATTGTTACGAAGCATTTTCATTTGATGTTGCAATACGTTTAGTCTAAGAATTCCACTAGTGGTTACCACTAGTGGTGTTAAGAAAAGAAGCTTGCAATCTATAACGTAATTTCTTTTCGCAGTTATTGTCGAGATGGAAACTAGAATTGCAAAAACTTTGAGAGTTATCAGTTCGAGCCTCGCGATGGGCGATTACTTACTTGTACCATATTTTATTCATTGCAATTAATGGATCTGCTTTTCAGACCAACTTGAAGATGGTACTCCTGAAGAAGGAACGAATTTGAAAGCGATTGATGGGTAAGGTTGCTGTTTAACGTCACAGAAGCCAGGCTTAAACTAAACGTATGCGGCAAACAATGCTAAGTCAGATGTAGATTGAGAGACAAACGAATAAACGAACGAACTAATGAATGAATGGTCGAACGGACTAACGAACCAAAGAGCGAGCGAGCGGACGGACGGACGGACGAACGGACGAACGAACGAACGAACGAGTAAATGATTGAATTACTGTACGCGTTCGCTTGGGCCACCAATTGCGGACATGAGCGCTTGTTTGGCAAACGACTTAATTTTTGGAATCACTATGTTGCCTAAGGGTAATTCCTACAACAAGTAAGATTTGATTTGATTTGGGAGAAACTGATATCGTCGCAATCCCCATTTCGATTGGTTTACAGCCTACAGAACCACAATAGCACTAATCAACGTGCAACCAAATACGCTTCTGCTTGTTAATTATTAAGAACATTCGGTCAACATGCTCCTATAGAAGAACGTCTACGTGTTTTTTAATATTCACTTATTTTCAAGCGGTCCTGGGATTTTGAGTTTCAGTCCGTTATGGAACGATTGGGTGATTGTAGTACCTTAAATGTTATGTACAGGTCGGTTTATGAGTTTTTTGTTTCAGAGTTTGTCGTGTAACATGGTAGAAAACCTGTACCAAAAATAAAATGTTTCATGAATTAATCTACAATGCTGAAATCAACCAGAAAAGTTGACTAGAGTGGGAATCGAGCTCGCATCTTCGGGTTACCGGACTGCTGCTCTACCAATTGATCTATCGAGTCAACAGAGAAATGTATTCTCATTTTATCCAATTGAAGTGCACGAGAGATTCTCGCGACAGCTTAGCGCTCAATATCCGTGACGATGTGCAGTATTTTGATTTTATTTCAGAGTCATCCTAAGAATGACATGAACAGAATATTTCACGAATTGACCTACACTGCTGAAGTCAACTAGAAAAGTTGAGCGGGAATCAAACTCGCATCTTCGGATTCCAGGACCGCTGCTCTACCATTTGAGCTATGGTGTCAACTGGGAACAGTATGCTAGTTTTATCACGAAGATCACTTTAATTTTCTTTCAAAATTGTGCCATAGTCATCCGTTGAAAATTATTTACCAGTTACTCCATTCGTTTTAACGAATGATTAACGATATAATTTTCATCAGTTAAAGAAGTATTACGAGGTTCTGAACAGACTCAACTTCAATAATAAACATGCGAGAAGTGAAAGTGAAGGTTGCGTTGTCATGATCACAACTCCGATTTTCTGTTTTACAATTATAGTCCGCTTCGGCTGACTTTCGTCAACTTTTCGTTTAGGAAACATTTGAGATAGCGCGAACGTGGCGTCGACAACGCGAGAACCCGCGGTCTGGCGTTGTGGCTGTGATTTGAGAACGTTGGTTGAAATTTCTGCTATATTTTCACCTATTTCTGGTTTTGCAGAGATTAGAAGGAGCGAACAGTTATTACTGAATGTATTTATTGATCTGTTGATTTACGAGTATTCACTCTTACACTCCACTTCATTTTTCGATAGTAGGTGAACCCTTTCGTAGTCTTTGTAAGAGTATTCATTATTCGCAGATCAATAGCCGTCACAGCGCACCACAAACTCCTCTCTTCGTCTAGCCGGCCTAGGAAGCCCTCTTGTACACCATCTGGTTATAAATCGTTGGCGGCTTTAAGAGATGCTATTTTAGCAATATCATAGTTATTTATCCACCGTCGCTGTGACAACGTTGTAAGAAATGTTTACGTCTGAAGTGCAGCGTCCTCGACGGCGTTCTCTTCCCAGTCCCTTCTCGGTTTTGACGTTGACGTTGACGTTGACGTTGGCGTCGCTGTCGTGCGATCTTAAAGTCCCTAATGTTACTCGACGACAAAACAGCGTGTGCTTTCATGCTGTGGGATGAGCTTATTTAGGCAAAGTCGGTTGAGGAATGTCGTTACCGACAACTTTTCTTCTCCAAACTTTGTCAAATTGAGAACAGTGAACTCCATTTCCATATCTGGAATGCTAACTCCTAGTTACTTGCTCGGGCAAAAAGTGAAGCCAAGATGGCCGCCCGTGGAGGGAACTTTTGTACATCAGTTTCAGCCCTCTTCGCGGTCTTCTACGTCAGTTCCAGTCGTTTAAGCGACTTTAATTTACAGTTTTTGTTTGGTTCGACTTCTAAAACATTCACAACCATGGAAAAAGTGCACAGACGAAATATTACTGGACCAGTTTTACATATTCGAGTGTTTAAAAGGACTCGTTATGACCATGTGGTCTAAGAACTGTCCTAAATTGTCTGAAGATGGTAAACTGACGGTAAAAAAGGACGTAGTTTCCTCAAGTAACTTTTTGGCACCGTTTTATCAGGTTTCTCGTCAATTTTCTATTCTTTGAAGACATGTTTTGTGTGTATTTTCAATAAGGAAAATTTTCTGAAAAAGTAAAAAGTCGCGTGGGAGACTACAACTGACGTACAAGTCCACGTAGGGACTGAAACTGGCGCACAAAATTGCCCTACATGGGCCGCCATCTTGGCTTCACATTTCATTAGCCAGTTAGCATTCCAGATATGGAAATCGAGTTCACTGATTGAGAACAGTTATGCGTAATACGGCGCATGCACTGTGCCACCGAACTGCAAATTTGTGACACACTAAAAAAAAATTAAAGTAAAAAGAAACAACACTTTCAATTCAGGGATACTAAAGGTGGCCCGAGTAGTGAATAAATTTATTAGCTTGTAAATTGTTGAATTGGTAGCTAAGTGAAGTGATAAACAAGAAATAAAAGAAAAAGTAAGCAGGTACATAAATACAGCTCCTTGTGGAGACATGTTGATTATGTCATTATTTTGATATTTATGTTTTTAGGAAAGAAGATCCGGTGGCATAAAAATTGAAATTGTAAGAAAGAGGAGCTAACATTTGGATTTTAGAATAGTATTAGCGTTTTAAGTAATTCAACTCACCGGAGACCAAGCTTGAAGTGTTGGGGATTTACCAATCGACCGGTTTTAATTTGATCCAACATTAACTAGTATGGTGGTATCTAGAAGGTATCGGAAAGACGAATAGTTGGTTTTGCGGACTACATTGGTTTTTGAGTTATCAGGTTCTGTTTGAATGCTCATTGATGTTCGGATCTAAATGACTACGTTCAAGTAATGACTCAACGATGCCTTAATCTTGAATCGTCTTCTGATGGCAAAAAACATTGTGGTCGCGACATTCCTTCTTGTATATGGACATGGAATTAGAATCCCGATTCCTGTTACAATTTTGTTCCTTATTACCATGTTAAATTTCAAACCTCTGCGAGTCCATTTGTGTAGCTCAGACTCTGGTTTGTCAGTAAAAGGAAAGAATTGTCATTGGATTCTGTGAAATTTGTGCAGATGACTAAAGATTTCTCGACTTATTATTTGCGCGGTGTTAACTCCTGGAGAGATTCACCCAGGGAATGGCCTTAATGCAGTTTGATGACATATTTTGTATGATCATCTTGAGAAACGTACCATGATCTGGATTCGAAGTCTAAACTTGAGATCATTAGGCAATAACCTGAAGAAAAAACTTATTTTCTTGGTATATGAAGTTCTAGCATGCTTATTCTTGGGCGAAATTACGAAGAAGTAGTAACGAAGAATTATGTAAAGTGGAATTCTTCAAGGCGACCGGCGAGTCAAGTGCATTCAACTTCGTAAAATGAGGGAAAGAAAACGTTTTCTTTATATCCAAGGAAAACGGGCTGTTGCTGGAAACAGTAACTGAAAAATGGACTGCACCTGAGACTAAGTCATAATTTACTTCATGTGTTTGATTGGTGTTCGTATAATTTTAATTACCTTATCAAATACCAGCTTCTTCAACCAGGTAATTTAGATATCGGAAAACTAGACGGAAGAATCCTTTGCAAACGTTTTTAGGTACTGGCTAATTAAATGGTACATCAACTTCAATTCGTTGCAAAACAAATTTATAAAAATTGAAAACCCATCACATAACTAGTAGCGGATAAGTTACCATTTAAGACCAAAGTTTCTTTTTGACAGTTTCAAGCGTCCGATGTTAAACTTGTTTTGTCAAACTTGCTAGTGAAAGAAAGTTAATCGGTTTTAATCGTAACATTTAGGTAGTAATCATAGTCAAAAAACAAATGAGATTCTTTAATTCTGTAATAATCTAACCCAGATATCTGTTTAGCTTTTACCCCACAGACCAAATCCGTTCACAGACCAATTTCCGACTAGCCGGGAAGGGAGCCGCGTATCAGTAAATAATGCCCGGGTTATACGAGGTGCATTTTTGGGTCGGCACTAACTAATTTCACTCAGGACTTACGATTATGATATCGAAATGGGCCCGCTCCAACCCACTACGTGATGTCGCCATTGTAAAAGAGAAAATGTTTTGGGATTTTCAGTCTTACATTTACCCTCAAACCGTGAACGAAATGCTTTATTTGAATTTTTTTTCGCGTTGGCTGGACAAGCACGTTGCTGATTGTATTATAAATCTGTCATCTCGGGTCCACGATGGAAGTGTAAGCATTTCAACTAATGTAAAATGTGACATATCTAAGTTAAATGTGAAAATTGTTACACAATATATGTATAACTCGTTCTTGAAGTATAAGTATAACTATAAGTATAACTCTATATCTTACACTGTTCATTATCAGAAAATATACTATTATTAAGGCCGATCTCGAACTTATTAAACGGGAAAATGCTATCGTG
Source organism: Heliopora coerulea (assembly GCA_030142905.1). NCBI lineage: Eukaryota > Metazoa > Cnidaria > Anthozoa > Scleralcyonacea > Helioporidae > Heliopora > Heliopora coerulea. The sequence goes on from JASJOG010000022.1 coordinate 1,974,049, forward strand.
TTATTGAATCGACACTCACTGACGCTTTTGTCACGTTCATTTAGAATTTTTGCACTGAAAGTAACATCCATTTGCGTCAAAGGGCATTAATACTCCCAGCTAACGACCACTAACACCATTTCTCTATTCATTAGGGAGAATAAAATTTCAATTACGCAAGATGTTTATCTAGTCTAATTCATGGTCAATTTACGGTTATATGGAATTCCGACATGTATAAAAGATAATGAAATAAAACTATCAATGTTCGAAAATAAACTGAATTCGGTTAGATAGTTCGAACCTGTTTTATTTAGGCGATATGTCGATGACTGCTTTGCCATTTTTCGCTCTGCTGACCATGTTCTGCTCTGCTCTGCACTGCTCTGCTCTGCTCTGCTGAGCCGTTCAACATCGAAATATCATGTTTTCTTTTGTATTTGAAAGTAATTCCATTCTTCCTTTCTTGGACATCTTAATAGATAACTCAAACAGCTTTTCAACCTCCGTTTATCGGTTATTTTTTTTTCGATGAATTTTGGTTAACGTCAAGTCAAAACGTAAGGGAGAAATTGTATGAATAAAAACATGTACCTTGCATTTCGCCGCTTAATCATGATTTATAAAAGGGTTTTCATGTACAAGTTCAACATGAACCGCTTCTGAAATCAGGCCAACTGAAACCCTCTGAACTATCTCGGGATTATTTCGCATGTGATCGTACAAGCCAATTGGCCATTGCGCGGGCATTGGCTTCCACACAGAGAATTTGATATCGACATCGATGGCGTAAACATCTACCCCTCTGCGATTTTGGCGATTTCACTCGCGTACCACTCATCAAATTTTGACGAAGAGTGTCACTCACACCATCAATACTCTTTCTGTACATTTTCATGTTGCATTCAAATATTAAAGTGAAATTGGGCATGCCATTACACAGTTGTGTCATTTTAAACCTTATCTGAATCTTTTACTTCAGTAAGTTTGTCATGTAGAGTAACATAGCTTCTTACAAAGCTCTGAAAATTTCCGACCGTTTTATTACCGGACAAGTTTGTCTGAAATTTTTTTCAGTTGACCCCCAATTCGTCTTGTTCCCTCCATGTGCCCCCTCTCCTAGTATATTCGCCAGGTCCGCCATGACTGTCAAACTGTTTTAAAAACAAATTTACCCATTTCTGGTCTAAAACGAACAAAATACTAAGTGTAAGTTGAAGTGTAAATAAAAAGTGGTGCACAAATTTGGCTAATCGGACAGCTGAACCTTTTTTTCAATCTTTAACCTTTACAATTATTTACCCACAGGGTTCAGTTAAAACAATTGATTTACATAGAAGCCGTTCATGATTATTTACAAAAAAAAAGGGAAACTACGAAAAATCTCCAGATTATATTGACAAGAAAAAACATTGATTAGATGATGTCAAGCATACATAGTTTCTCATTCTGGCCTACAAAGTTGAACGGAATGTGTTCATGTGACGTCAAAGAATGGTATTTCAAACTGAAAATACCATTCTTCACGAATATTTACACTCGAAGAACAAAAACTATGCGAAACGAGGTCATAGCCGATAATTACATAAATATCAGAGTATATCAAACTATTCCCTACAGAAACCGCTGTCTTAAGCTACTACATTTTTTCGTAACCCAGAATTAACCCAACAGTAGTCAAACCTTTTTTGAGAGCCTTGAGTTTACTATAGATTATATCTTGTGAGTGCCTTGAACTCCTGGTCCCACTTTTAAAGTCAATATTGCTTTATTTCATGAAAAAATTTAAAATTCCAGAATAAACGCAACTTCCTTCGATATTTTTCTAAATGTACTAAGACGAATTGTCCGCCTTACACGGTCCACACATTAAATATTCTCATATAATAGCACAATATTCCCAAAGAGAGTCAGAAACATACAATTAAATAGATAAACGATACTATATGGCGGCCCCGTAAAAGGTTCTCCATTTCAGACCATAATATGGTTTATGTTCTGTCCTACTCGTATAATTTAAATTCGTCTTAGGGTCTTTCAAAGATGTAGAGTTTGGTAATTCACTGCAGAGCAGATTGCATCCTCCCTCTGAATGCAAGAAAATCTTGAGTTATTCGTATCTAGTTTCCCCCCTCTTGTTCTCCCTGTATTTGCTTTGTTTTCCCTTTTGTGAATTAGTTCTTGGTGTGAAAGGTTTAAAAATAATATGCATGTGCAATGTTGACTAGATTGACTTTCACTACCGGGTGACGTACACTTTATTACCGACTAGATTGACTTCCACTGCCATTACTGAATGAAATCGTCTGGTATTAACCAGAATGGGCTTGAGGGAGAAGCCTTGGAAGCCATCTTAAAGGAACATACTATATCTAACAAGTGCAAAATTGCTGAAGTGACTGTGCTGTCATAAAAGCGTGTTACGTGATTTCGACTGGAAAATAAGCAACTTTACTGGCCCAAATTGACGTCTTAAGTTTTTTTATCCATAGTTCAATCTCAGGAGAAAGACACGTAAGCTATTTTCCAGGGTGGCGCAGGTAATTATCCGACACAGGGGCTTAAGTCCCTAACAGAGAGGCTTCACTGGAGTGGCCGGAACCACGCCCTCTTGATAGTTTCATAATTTAAGGGCGAAAATGAGAATGAAAGATGAATTTACTCGGTCTTACATTTTACAGAATAAGTCAAGTATTTGATTACAGACTTAATTATTGAAACGTATGGGTCTTTTATTGAACGTTTTATTGACTTGTGCCTGCTTCTATAACATTTGTAAAGGAGGCACTGTCAGTAGAACAGCGGGCGGAAGCCCTGAACTGATCCTGTGCTCCCCAGAGGTATGGTTCTTGTTTTTCCTTCGAAGGTTCGAGTACTGTTGTTCAATAAATCGGATTCTGTTCAGGACCATACTTATTTTTTATGGTGCCGACTCCCGGGAACGTGTAACAACATCTTCAAGATAAAAGAGGAAATTGTCTTTACTGTTACACTGTGAGTAACTGTTGAATTTAGTCACGTCAGAACGGTGGCGTCGTGGTTGCGAGGGCAAGGAGGGCCAAGGGCTCCCCCGAAGTCGATATTTGTCGGAAATTTTGAGGTTGTCGGAAATATGACGGCTGTCAGGAAAACTATACCATTCTGCCGACCAGATATTTCACTGGTATGATCATCTATCCAACGCGAAAGCTGATGTAAACGCCGTACCCAGAGTGTTATCTCTGACTTCTGTCTTTGTTTCCTCGCCTTCCAAACGCCGACTAGCATTGAACGGTTGCAGCCAGCACCTCGGGGTGCGAGGTGCGCGCAAGACGCTCGCGCGATAATCACGAATCACAATGTATTTGTCGTGACTGAGCGAATTATTTGTAATAAGGTCATCGCCTGGGAAAGTTTAAATTAAAACACAAAGTTAAAGCAAATTAAAACACACGACCTGTTCCTAGGAAAGACCATCATTATGTTACCTAAGTCAAAACGGCGAAAAATCGAGGACCAATAAGTGTCAAACCTAAAATTTTGAAGGATAGACTGAGGTCTACAATGGGCCAGCGGTCGAGCGAGCGATGCTCTACTGACCAATGAAGAACGAGAACTTAACTAAATATGTCGATTATGATAAACTAGTTCATGCATATGCTACGTCAGGTTTAGTAAAGAAAAGTTTACTAATTTAAAACATCAAACAGTGTACAGTATTATACTATCCAACCATTCCGATTTTCCTTGAAAATCCCGAATCCCGATATGCTGTCAGGATAGGAAAAATCCTGATTTTGACATCTGCTTCAAAGAACAAGCCTAGGAAGATATTTTTGTCAAATTCTCATAGACCTAACCGTACAAGATCAAAGGGTTTGCATCTAGCCTTTCCTACCACTCTCCGAAAGGATCGTGGATAAAATTAAAATAATTTTATTAGTACAATAACGTATATTTTGACGTGTTTAGAACCAGAAATCCTTCGGAGACGGATTTAAAAAATCGTGCCAGTTGTAAACCGGTGGAGGAAATGAGCAGAACATAAATTAAATTGGTTACCTTTTAATAAGTCAGTAATGTCCTATTTCTCAAACTTGGTATTAATGAATACGTCTCGGTCTGAGGAATTACGATACTTTGATTTTTATTACCAAGCAGCATTTTTTTTGTAGAAAACAAGCACAAAATTACGATAAATTTACCGAGCATTTTTAACAGAAATTAGTTAAAACCGGATTTGGCGAAGTCTATAGGTTGGACAGTGTCAGTATAGCATATTATAATAGTGTCGTAATAGTAGCCTGCCTACACATGGAGAACTTAGAGTTTGGATAAACGTATTGGCTGTACTGATAGAATACATCAAAATTATGGCGCAGGAGAGTGGATAATACAGTAGGAATATTTACATAGTGGCGGTAACGCTCAGTTAGGGCAAAATGTCTTCTTATAATCAAACGTTAGTGTTATCAGAACTAAAATGGTTTTCCGTTACCAAAATCAAAATAGAAACAAAAACTTCTGGATCAAAATACCTCTTAAAATAGGCGCACCGCAAGCTAGATCGATTTGTTTGTCGGAAAATTCAGGAATTTGGCCCCCTTCATCGGAGAAGTCACAAGAGGCCACTTCGTCTGAATTGAAGACAAGGATCGAGATATGGAAAGCTGATCTAAGCTACGATCAGAAAATGACGGACAGTGCAGCAGAGATCATCGCTGCTGAAGATGAAGCAGGTTACATGAAGTTGAATTTAATCTTGGCAATTTTAGGGCTAAATCTGATGAACTGAGGACATTCGACAATGAGATTGCGAGCTTGATTCAGAACGAAAACATCGACGGTGAGGTAGAAGAAAGTTGAGAATCTAACTGCGCTATTCAAGCAAGAATTACGAAAATTGAAAGTCTTATGGCCAAATCCGAAACCACGAAGAGTGCTCTGAAACCGAAGACTCCGAATGCGGAAGGAAACGCTCATGCTAAATTACCGAAGCTTCATCTGGAAACTCCATTGAATGGCCTTCATTTTGGGACTTTTTTGATTCTGCTGTGCATAAGAATTCCAGTTTAAATGGTGTTGACAATTTTAATTATTTAAAGTTTCTCCTCAAAGAAACTGCTGCAAATGTTATTTCTGGATTAACTCTCACAAATTCAAATTATGATCATGCAATAGAATTGCTGAAGAATAGATTTGACAACTGTCAAGTGATAATTACAAGCCACATGGAAGCCCTTACGAAGTTACAAAGGATTACAGCTCCACACGACGTGAAAGCTCTTCGCCAACTCTACAACACGGTGGAATAGCATATCAGAGGACTGGAGAGCCTAAAAATTTCCGATGAAATGTATGGATGTTTTCTTGCTCCAGTAATCATGCAGAAATTGCCAGAGGAAATTTGTATTATGAATCCTCGCGAGCTTTCGTCCGGGACCTGGGTGTTAAAGGATATTATGCAGGCACTTAACAAGGAATTGAAGCTCAGAGAGCAGTCTACATTTGCTAAGGATTCAAAATCCCTCCGAGACAAACCTCCTACGAACGGTGATAAAGGTAAACAACCTCATTCTCGTTCTTGATTCCTTTCAGATGCCCCGCCCCAGCAGCCTATTTGGTGCTCTTACTATAACCAAGCACACCCAAGTGCTAAATTTTGGCATAATTACCAGCGTAGAGGCGAGAAAGCAACTACTAAGGAAGAAGGGTAGACGCTTCCTGTGTTTAAAAGGTGGACACGTAGCTAAAAATTGTAAGGGTAATTCAAAGTGTTTAAGGTGCCATGGGTCACATCACACGTCTATATGTAACAAGGATTCAAGGCAAGCAACCAAGGAGGGTACTCAATCTAGAATGAATTCAAGTAGTCATAATAATAACCAAACATCAACCAGCATGTATGTGGATGAGTCAAGGAGGTCTGTATTCCTAAAAACACTTAACGCTAACATTGTGAGACCTGAAGATGGAAAAAATCTCCGTGACAATTCGTTTGGTGTTTGATTCGTGCAGTCAACGGTCTTACATTTCGAAGGGTATTAAAGAAAGAATGAAGCTTGCTGTTATTGGAAAGGAATCTCTCCTGATTAAAACATTTGGTGAAGGAGATGCCAAACTACATGAATGTGAAGTGGTACAAGTTGGAATCAAGACAATCAGTAGTGAAATGGTTTATGTATGTGCATTTGTCTTTGCAGTTATACGTGAACCATAGAGCAAGCAGTCAATTCAATCTGTAAGATGCAACTATAAAAACTTAAGGGATCTATTCTTGGCAGGTGATTCATCTAGAATCGACGAACTACCTATTCAAATGCTTGTTGAAGCTGATTACTATTGGTCACTTGTGGATGGAGCAGTCAAAAGATGAAGACCATTGGAACCGGTAGTCTTATCCACGAAACTGGGATACGTTCTATCAGGCCCAATAACTGGTAACCTTAAAGCTAACAATTCCAACTCAGTCAACCTTACCGCTATCCATGTTCTTAAGATTGGAGTAACGCCTATCGAAAACGATCCATTTCGTATAGAACTGCGTCGATTCAGGGATTATGAGTCGTGTGGCATTCAAGACAAGGGAATGTCAATAAATGACAGGGTTGTGGAGGATATTGAATTTGTTGATAGTAGATACCAAGTGCGACTGCCATTCAAGGAGTATCATGAACAACTCCCGGACAATTTCTTGGTTGCTAAATGATCCTATAGGACTGTTGAGCCCAATCATCGTTCTGTTCAAGATTTTTTTCCAAACTCTGTGCAAGAATAAAGTCGATTGGGATGAACCACTAGAGCCCATTCTTTTTCAAGAATGGAAGGTTCTTGCCAACAGCTTGAAAAAGGTCGAAAGCGTTTCCGTGAACCGATATTATCTAGGCAATAATTCACTTTCTGAAATTATCGATGTGCAACTACTTGGCTTTGCTGATGCGTCAGAAAGGGCTTATGGAGACGTCGTCTTCGTTTGAGTTGAAACCAAGTCAGGTGAAGTCATCATCAGTATCGTTTCATCGAAAATGCAGATCGAGATTGAAGGGGTTTTGAATTCAAGACCCTTGGCGAATGAAATGGACGAACCACTAACACCGTCTCATTTGATTATTGGCAGACGAATTCTCTCCGAGCCTCAGGCCATGGTCGAAACTGAGGAGTCAGAAACTTCGAGACTCACACAAGAAGAGCGAGATATCTTCATCAAAGATGAAAATCATTTCTGGAAGAGATGGCAATCGGAATATTTAACCAAACTGCGTGAACTCCACAAAGAATGAAACAGAATGAACTCTAGCCGGAAATTACGAGCAGGAGATATTGTGACGGTTAAAGAAAGAAAAACTCCACGACAATTCTGGCGATTGGGAAGAGTGGAAAGGCTGTTTTACGGGAAGGACAGTCAAGTAAGAAGTGCCGTGGTTCGGGTAAACTCTGAAGACTGTGGTACCATTGAGTTGAGATGGCCAGTTCAGAGATTGTACCCTCTCGAAGTGACTAGTTCAGTGAGTGAAGAAACCAGTAATAAGACTACCAAGGCATTCCCCATAAGAATGGTTTCTGGAGACACAGTCCCAACCGTCGTCATGAAAAAGTAGAGATTAGCGTCGAGTTGTAGAGTAACATTTTCAGATCTTACCTTTGACATGGTTAAAATTGGTCTAATTTTACATGTAATTGATGTTTTGCAGGTTATAACTTAAATGGCTTCTTCGTCAATTAACGGCGGCGAGTGTGCATAATATTTGTAAGAGTCACTGTCAGTAGAACAGCGGGTGCAAACCCTGAACTGGTCCTGTGCCCCCCACAGATATGAGTACTATTGTTCAATAAATCGGATTCTATTCAGGACTACACTCATAATTTTTCACTGCTATCATACGTAAATGCTTTGGGATCAGACCATGCTACCAACATATTTATAACTGGACTGCTGGGGGACACCAGAAAGTGTCTCTAAAATGACAGCGTTAATTACTGGTACTTGAGTTCATGGTACCGATCACAGTTTCTAAAATTGCTGGCACGGGTAATTGTCAACAGCCAATTAAATGTTGTAGAATATCTTCCGGAACGATCCGTTTTACGGAATGAAGCGATGTTAGAATAATCCTTTGAGACTGGAAAACCAGACAAGTGTTTGACATATCAGAAAGTTTTAGGGCAAGGAAATGAACTAAAAACTCATTAACGTTCTGCAGATACTTTTAAGTTAATACTTCCTAAACAACTTGTTGTATAATTAACGATTACTCAGGGCTGTAGCAAGGGGAGGGACCGGGGGTCCGCTCCCTATAATTTCACGAGAGAAGGTTTATCCTTTGGAAAACAAACAGCTAAACACTATATTTCGGTTAAATAATCGTTCTTTTCAATACTCTTTCGTGTACAACAGCTGCTCGTTTTCGCGGAATATTTATGGCTTCTTTCAAACCCCTCAGGCACTCTTTGGTTTGGGTTCGGTGTTTGGTTGGACCTCCCAAAAAACATTTTGTCCTGCTACGGCCCTGTAACCAACCGTGTAATGAATGGAAAACACTCTGTATAAACACAGATGTTCAAAAATAAGTACCAAACGAACTCATAAATCAATTGCAGTTCCCCTAAACACAAAGCTGAGTGGTCATTTTCATTAGCATAGCGTCCCATAAATTTTAATGTCAACGCCATCGTTTTGGGGACATTCTCGCAACTGAAACATGATGGAGTGGTGCAGGAGTCCATTTATTTATAAGAAAGGGGATCAGACGTGGCTTTCGGCCCCTTTGATTAACATGAAGAAGAAATGATAATAAAGGTCTTTCATATGTACAGCACTTTTGTTATTTTATCAGCTTATGGTAATTCTGTATCTGGTGGGTGATAAGTACATTTGTTCAGGAAATAGAAAACGTTTTCCTTGTTTCCATCGAATTATAGGAACACCAGAAGATCACCTTACAAAAATCTTACATGCAATTTAACTTATGGATATAATATTTCAGATGTGATTTGTTTCAATTCCATATGTGAAAGGAAAATTTCATGTGTGAAATTTTCATATGTGAAATACGTGTTTCGTACACCAAGATTTTAACTGTAAAATTTTAAAGTAGTTCATTTCACATGTGAAAACGTTTCCATTTCATGTGTGAAGTAAAATTTTCATTTGTGAAAATGTTCTAATTCCGTAGGTTTTTAACCTGTGAAATAACATGTGAAATTTTTGTAAGGATTGAGAGAACGAAAAATAACGCGTCCCTGCGGCGCCAGTCTGGTTTCTTTAATTATGTCTCGAGCAGATCTCCTTACAAAACATGGAGCTTGTTTCTTGAGTTTACAACAGATCAGGTTAAACGGCTTTAGTGGCCATCAAATCACAATTATCATTTGCCTGATTAATCTGGAAGGACGAATATCACACAAAAATTTGTTGATATTCTCTAAACGGGCCCACATCGCCATATTCTCCAAGGAAAGATCCATCTTCTTCATATTTATCTTCTGTGGATGAAGCCAAGCTATTCGCGTCGTCGCCCATATTTGACTCATTCGAGTGATAAACACTGAAATGAGAAAAAGATATCCGATTCAAAATTATGGTTAATGTCGAATATCACTTCATACGCATGATAAACATCAACTCAAATCATCAAATTTAGCGGACTGATATATTCCTAAATACGTGTCCAGACGACCAACTCATTGACTGTACGTGTGACATTTGTGTCACCGGTTCAAGCGGTAATTTAAATACTTTATCAACCATTACAGCAAACTTGACAGCTCTGGAGTTTGGACAATGAGTCAAACAGGTATGGGTAAAAAGTAAAAAGTAAAACGGCAGAGAGCTACTGAAACTGAGGCTGCGTTTACATTAGACCAAATTTCTCCGGATTCCTAAGCAATATGGAGACTTTTCATCCGGAATCAAACCCGGTACAGAAGTCTTCAGACTGCTCACGAATCCCGATAAATACGAATACGGAAAAGAATTTTGGATACTTTGAATCCGGACAGCTAAGACTCTGGAGAAATCTTTCTCGTTTTCGTGAATGACAGCCGAAGTAGCCAGTGAAGGCTTTAATAAAGGCTTTAATAAACTAATGGAAAGAAGTTAGAGGCTTTAATAAACTAATGGAAAGAAATTTTACGGTTGTCCGGCGTCACTTTCAAAAAAATTTGCGACAATTTATGTCCCTGCTTAGACATGAAAGCACTGTTTGCTTTTACGCGAGCATGCAATTAATCCAGACATTTTTTTTCCCTGTGTAAACGGTCAACGAATCGCAATAGAATTATTTTGTGAATCTGAACACTTTTGCTGTAGTGTAAACGTAGCCTTACGAGATGAGAAACTGAGGTTTCCAGCAAAGATCCTTCGTCGGAGTGAAAAGGTTTGTGAGAAGACAAGTATTTACTAGAAAAACCTAATTAAACAAAAACGCTTGCTGACAGCATATCGGTCGCAAAAAAAAACGTATAAGATCAAAAATCACGGAGTTGAACTTTTGGTTATAACTTATTCTGTGAAGAGTTTCCTTAAACATTTTCCGGTATTGTTTTGGGTAATTTTGACTGGATATATATATATATATTTTTTTTTATCTGTGTACTTTCATATTCTCCGGATATTTCTTTTTTCTTTTATGGAGGCTCCACACAGTTTTGCTTATCTGAAAAACGTTAGTAAACTAAATGCTTCATACAGGAGTTTCTACAATAATAACTGAATTTATTTAATTTAATAATTCTCAGATACCTTATGGTATTTTTAAACCCTTTTAAATCTACTCTATGTTTCCATGGCAGCATGACGACTGCTGATGATATGCATAATTCCTTGACTCCTTGGAAAAACAGGTTTGTTTTATTCGTAGGAACTTAGAGAGATAAAAAAAATGGTTCCCTGTTCTTGAGATATTTAAATTTGTTTGATACGTTAACTCTTTATTGGCCACGATTGCCATTTGGCAACTTATTAATTTTACTCTGACTAACGCCAAATGATTTTACTTCTCAAGGGAAGACCACCTGGAATCCCGTCTAACAAAGGATTAATGAGATTGTCAATGAAGATAGTGTGTATCTATTTTACAAAACCACTTCAAACTCTGCTTGTGAATGCGTCTTATGACGATATTCACCAGAAGACCAAAAACACCATTACCATGGAAACAGGTCCAAATTCTCTTTTCTTTAAAGCCCATTTATTCTTTTCTTTCATCACAAAAGCAAGATATTGAATTGTTGCTTTTAATTTGGATGAAAATGTGCACAACTTATCAAACAAAAAATCTCCATGAACTAAACAAGTGAATTTTGTTTTAAATACCAAAGGTATATGGGTACTAAAACATTACTATGGCAACACCATTCTGATCTATTAACGTTTAGTTTCACAAACTGTAGAAATGTGCAAAGTTTCATCTGACGTCTTGACAGCTGAGTAAACAGCTAATTTTTTTCCGAATGACAGTGAAAATCCCAACTCTTTCTCAACAATGTGACGTCATGACTATGTGATTTAAATATCAAAGGAATGTAAACATCTATGGAACGGGGAGTGATGTGAAGGAGCAATAAACACATTTCTTCATGTCTGCAAATTTTCTTTGAAACATAGCAAACGTAATTATCGAATATATACCTATAAAGATTTATGAAAAATAAAGTACTTGTGACGTCGTTATCAGAAACGGATCTATACGGGCAGACCTGAAATATCATAATCGAAAATTACATTTACCAAGTTTTTTCCCTTTTTTTCCTTATCATCAAAAAATCTCTTACTGAAATTGAATTTTTGCCATCAAGTTTTAATCAGTTCTATGAAGTTAGCTGCATCCTTTTTGTTTAATACTTTTCAGAGTCAAAGCCACTAAAATTTGTGAAAGTCAAAGACTTTTAACGGTATGAATCCAACAGGTTTAACGATATTAAATATCAATCAGCGCGAGCACTTTCCTCCTCGAGTTTTGAAAAGTTTAGTTCTGTAATTTAATTTTAACCAATGTGTTAGACACGGACACGCACACTATGTCAAAGTATATTGTACCTTTGTGTTGGATAAGGCTCACTAACAACATCAGTGGTTTGGTAAGGCTTAGATAAATCATCTTCTAAGTTGCGGAACCCTCCTTTCGCCAGTTCACGTTTTCTTACTGTAATTGAAACATACATAAAAACCAAAATTAACTTTAATTTGAGGTAAAGAATGAGCCACACATCAATGAATTAATGGATTAGGCTAAAATATATTTGGATGGCTCTTGTGCATTTACGTTGTACGTTATAGAGCAAATTATTGCCAGCTATTTCCAATTTTCGTCTTAAGAAAGCTCAGGATTTTGTGTACAACCAACATGAGTATATGTCGCTCACAATTCAGAGCTCCAAAAAGGAATGCAGAGAAGGTTATTTTACTTACCAGGATACCTTTCACCGCGTTGCCTTTGAATAAGAATAATTATAAGGACAACAAGCATCAGAACACACGCCGCAGAAACAACCGATATGAACCAGTCCTGTTTATATATGGGAGCTGCAAATTTTCCACCTAATTTAAAAAAAATACTTTTAGAATTTTGCCAAGAGAAGAGGAGGGCTGACTGTCAGCTGCATGGAAAAGTTTAAGAATTCTACAGTCCGTCGCATTTTTGATGAAGTCGCAATCGGCAACATATCACCAGCTTTGTGAGGAATCACGAATAAAAATGAAATATCAAACACCGTAGTCAGAGAATTCAGAGCTTTCGGACGAAATATCATATTACTCAATACTCGTTGGACAATATTGTGTATCACATTCATATTAATCATTAGGATTATCATCATGTTATGGCTAGGGCATTGGCAGCACATATGTCGAACTGCACCTTAGCTCTCCCTTTGAGTCTCGTTAGCTCATTGGTTAGAGCGTCTCTCCGGTCATCAGATTACGTTTTTCTGAGTAACTGAGCTTGATGGACGTCCACTTATCATCTGCAACAACACCAAGCTGTTGCAGAATATTGTGCATAACATTCATATTGTCGTAAACATGATAAAGTTTAAAGCTTCGTTGAGACTAGAAGGCAGTAGAAGTGCTTTTTAATTCCCAAACACACTTCCAGTGATCACAATCCCATATGATTAGAACCTCAGAAATTGAACGTCTATGACTTTCTCCACGAAGTTGTGGTGTTGTAGTCACCGCGAATCTAATTCCCAGTTGGTGGATCCGGTTCGATACTGCGCTATGTCATTACTTAAGGTATCCAAATATTTGAGAATAAGAGTTTGTTTTTTGGTTTCACTTTAGTCAATGGTACGACATCTGCGCCGTTTCAAATAACGACGTCAATGATTGTGTTCATGGCTAACTGTTCATCGACTGCGAGAGTGCAAAATGCCATCTAAATCAAGTCAAATCAAAATACCGTTCAATGACTTAACCGGTGACGGATTCAGAGAAAGGCGTTGCTGGCGTGACAAATATTCTGATGTAAACTCAGGCTAATTTGGAAACCGCTCGGTCTTAAGTACTCTCGGTCAAGAGAAGGCTAAGCTATTTTTAAATATTGTTGTTGGTTATCACAGCCGTTCTCGAAACAACGGTTCCAACCACACTTTTGAAACGATACTTCCAAACAAACCCAGTTCAACGACAACAGCTTTAACTTGTTGTTGGGAAAAAAATAGAATTACTTTTGTTTTTGGGTTAGTGAAACATTCTCCGTTTTCCCTCGACTCGCAAAAAGATCTGAGTGAATAGGTAGATATTTACTTACTGATAGGAGCAGTAGTTTGAAACATCGAGTACTTTCGTGGACCATCTCCTGCACTGTTGTGTGCCCTTAGTGATAAATTATAACGTGTCATTGGGATTAGGTTAGTTAACCTATGTTCGCCAGACCTCCCAGCTGGTAAAGATGCACGGCAAGGAGTTTTGTAATCCTTACAAATGCTATTCAACTGCCGCCTCCTTCTGTAAACTGTGGCCTCGGTTTGCCAATATTCAAGCTGGAAAAGACATGCACTAATTAGATCATTTACTGTACGCTACTAAAGTTCGACGACGGTACATTTTACCAGTGATGTGGCCAAGGGGGTGCTTGGGGGACTGACAAAGTTATTGCCGAAACTATTACACAAAACATCTTACACTGGCTCGAATTAGTGCCTGAGGGCCAAAAATTTACAATTTAACCATTAGGTTTATTCCAAGGACCAGAATTCTTCGTAGTTGCGCTTTGGGTTGCTAGAAGTTCCCCTCCCTCAAAAAAATGTATGTGTAGCCACGCTACTATAATTTACGAGTCATGTCGTGTTTTGTTGAGCTCATTGAATACGAATAATGAATAAGATTTACAACTGCACAGTAGGCGCTAAACATTCTTATAAAATATTTATTATCTTGCCTTATTTGCTAAACAGCAGACAAATTATTTACGTATTAAGTTTAGTGAGTCTCGGATACTATTTCGCTCCAGATTGTGCAAACCTTACTATAATAAAACGTATACTGACCATGATAAAAAAATCTTACCTTATAGCCATCAATCGTTCCCTTTTCTAATGGCAACGGAACCCAGGTTACCAGAACGCTTGTTGCAGTTATTTCTTTAACTATCAAGGACGATATAAGGCCTGGCTCTATGAAACAAGACATTAACCGTTCTTATTAAAAATGATGAAGAGGATTTAGTTTGTCAAAGCCAACGTGGTGAAATACTATGTAAAACAGTCAATTATTTTTACTTTTACATGCAGCTCGCTTTGAACCCCAGATATTGAGCATCTTCAGTTTTGATTATACCAAAAGTTAACCAAGCAGTTTTTTGTTTCGGAGTTTACCACTTGAAAGCAGAAATCTTCATGCTCCAAAGTTGAGAAGTATTTATCAAGTTAACAAAATCTCACCATTCATGCGTAGCAGCAACTGAGTAAACTCAGATTGTCAGCAGTTTCGTGAGCGCTCTTGGCCAGCAAAGACATCGGTTGTAAATGGTCGAATGAAAGGAAAATGAAATATTTCATTCTTTCATTTTATTTTGAGAAGAAAGGTTATATTTCTTTCAGTAGAATTATAAGTTTTGCTGTGCCTAGACGTCCAATCGTGTATCAAAACAACTAAAACACTTCATTTGGTCTTTTCTTACGTTCTACAGTCTTTTAACTATTTCCCAACGGGTATTTTACTCTGGCAAACGCCCGACGATTTTACTCGTCAAAGAGAGACATTTTGCTGGGAAAGCTTTATAACTTGTCCTTCCCAATTATCTTTTGCCCGGTAGGAGCAGTCATTTATTATTTTACTCTGGCTCACACCTGACAATTTTATTCGTGAAGTGGAGACATCTTGCAGAGAAAAGGTTCGTGCTTGCAGGCGATGGAATAAAATACCAAGAATTTAAGGGGATATTATACTTTTGCATCACCTAGCATTGTATCGTGGCCGGAGCATTTTCTTTAAGGCGTCAAACGAACTAAAATTCACATCTATCAGCCGACACATCCGGCCGTTTCCAGCAGAAGCGTTTGATTGCATTACACTTGTTTTTTTGGTATTAATTATAATATCCAGTACGTACTGAATGTGTACATGAAATTGTCGTTATTTCAATTACTCTAACTAACGATATAAAATAATTTTATTGAAGATCTTGTGTTTGAATTGTTATTTCGCTAGTTTTTGCCCACAGATAGTCCGGGATATTTGACCTTGTCTCAACGGTTTGACACAAATGCCTTAACCTCTTGACTTAACCAATAACTAGACGTGGGTAAAATTACTTTCTGTGGTAACTGATTACAAATTAAAGTAAATGGTTTGAACCTGGGAGAATCGTGACATGTTTGTGGAAATTGATCTTCCAGGTTAGTGTAGTCTTGAGAAAGACGGTTGGTGGAAGTGACTGACGTTTCGACAACCTTGGCGGCGGTCATCTTCAGAGTCAAATTACAAATTACATATTACAGTTGTGTAAGGTGATTAGTTACCAATTAAAAGTAAAAGCCAGGAGAAAAAACGAATGAGAAATACAAATTACTCTTCAAGAAAAGAAATGATTACAAAACTTGTAAATCTACTTTTCTTTCTTGGAAACAATATGTGACCTATTTCGTGGATGTGTGGGACAAGTCTCACGGTCTGAGTTCACCAGATCTATAAATCAATCTCTGAACTTCCTGACTAGAAAACGATCGATCAGAATATTCCTAAATCGGCACTTTCTAATTGGGCAACAGATATTGCATTGACCAGTCAAAATGCCTTCATTCTGGTTTAGGAATAGCTCTGTTTAGTATGGACAGAGATGCCGCCAAAAGTGTCAGGTAGAGACTAGGGATGAAAAAGTTGAAGGAAGCAAATTTTTCTGTCACCTGTAATTTCACTTTTTCAGACAGAGTAACGGATTACAAATTATGCCCTTAAAATGTAATTTGTTACAATCACTTACAAAAGTGATTACTCAAAAAGTAATTCACTAGCTCAGGATTACTCGAAAAAGTAATTCGTTACAGACCACCTCAGCCAATGAAATACTTACTTGGTTGTCCAGAGGATGAATTATTTTCCGGACAGATAGGACCAAAGCCTTCACTGTTGTTTGCCCTTATCTTGAAATACCATAATTGGTTAATACCAGCGTTTGAGACTGTAAATTTATCTTCTGCTCCTCCCAGAACCACTTGGTGCCATGTAGACGCATTAAATGGTCTATATTTTAAATGGTAAGTAAACCCTGGGCCATTGTAATCCATGACTGTCATCGGCTAAGTTAAAGAAATAAAATTGATTGGCAATTTAGATTCAAAATACGTATCTCCCGACCAGAAGGACTAGTATAGTATTGCTAGTTGTTTGAAGTTTTTCTATTCTTGAACCGGGTTGGTTTTGGTTGTGCGACGTTTCGGAAGTTGCTTCTTCTATCTTCAGGCATGGTGAATGTGATGTGTGGGGTGGTTTATACATTAACCAGCTAGGGGCGGTCCTCTGCGAAGAAACCTGGGTGGACCTCTGCGAAGACATCTGGGGATATTGCACGTGCGTGGTCGGAAATTTTGATCCTCTTGAAGGTTTGAGGTTGGGGAGCCAGATTTCGGGGAATTTGAATGAAATTTTGTTGATGTGATGGGGGTTCAAAGTGGAGTGGATGGATTCTTTTACTAATCGTGTGGCTGAATGTCGTTCGTTGTGTAACATCTTCTTGGTGTCCCAATCGAAAGCGTCATCGTTTTTCCACCAATGGTCTGCTATTTCGTTTTGTCTTGTCTGTCCGTTCTTTACTGCTCGTTGATGTTCCTTGGCTCTTTGTTCTAACGTGCGTTTTGTTTCTTCTACGTATGTTGCTTCGCAGTTGTTACAATTCCATTTGTATACAATGTTGTTTTGTTTTTGTGGTGGGAAGGGGTCTTTGAATTTGGAAAGAACTTGGCGGAGTGTTGACTGAGTGTAGAAGGTTGAGTGGATGTTGTGGTTGTATAGGATTCTACGGATGGTTTCACTGATGTTTTGGATGTATGGTAGGTTCATTCTTTTGTTAGATTCGGATGTGGTTTCGTCTTGCGTTGTTTCTTAAGGTTGTGGCGAGTGACTTGTTGATGAAGGGCTGGTAGCCGTTTGAGTATAATACTGTTGTGAGGTGGTCTTCTTCGTTCTTTACTTCTTCCTTATTGGATATGACCGTTTGTGCTCGTTCGAATAGTGTAGTGATGACGCTTTGTTTGGATTTGTAGTTGTAGTGGGAGGTGAAGTGTAGCCTTTTAGGTATTGTTCTGTGTGGTCGGTTTTCTATAGATGTTGACGGAGATACTTTTGTCAGGATGTCGTTTGAGCAGGATATCGACGAATGGTAGAGTGGAATCTTGTTCAGCTTCGATGGTGAATTTTATGTTTGGATGTAGGTTGTTGAGATGATTGAGGAATTCGTGAGTGTGTTGTTTCTTTATGATACCAAAGATGTCATCGACATGGCGTTCCCATATTCTTGGTTTGTGCTGGTGTGTGGTGATGGCTGTGGATTCGAAATCTTGCATGAAAATTTCTGTGACAATTGGGGTGGTTGGTACTCCCATGGTTACTCCATCGGTCTGGATGTAGAATGAGTTTTCGAAGGTAAAACTCGTTTTACTTAGCAGTAGTTCTAGAAGGTGTACGATATGTGTTGCTGATAGGGAGGTTCGTTGGTTAAAGGATGCGTCATTTTCTAGGTGTTCTTTGATGATGGATATACTGTCGTTGATCGGTACGTTTGTGTAGAAGAATTTCACATCAAATAATACCATTTCTTCGTTGTCTTCGATCGTTACGTTGCGTATGAATATTGAAAGTTCTTTCGAGTTCTTGCAGTGTTAGTCGTTGTAGGTAGTGTAAGGTTTAAGGATGTCGGAATTGTGGCGGGATAGGTTGTATAGTGGGCTGGTGGAATAGATTACAATGGGTCGGATTGGTCTTTCAGGTCGGTGGATTTTTGGTAGACCGTAGAATCGTGGCGTGGGTATGTCTGTGAGTTTGAGTCTGTAATACAGGCTGTTATCGATAATATAAGATAAAACAGACTTCGAATATCAAAGTCATCTTGAAAACTCAAGATTTGAGTAAAATCAAGACAATTATGGTGTTTGCGTGATATTTCGTCTTTATTTCAAAGACATAGTCAGACAGACTGATACATAAACATTGCCTAAGTCTATTTATACAGGTGCGGGTACTGTTGACGTCATCGTTAAGAAGAGCTAGATCTATTTACAGCAAAAGACGGTAATTATATATTTATTCGACAGAGCGAGAAAGTTATCAGTGTGTGTGTGCTGAAAGATCTAAGTAAAAAGAGAGAGTTCTTTGGAAGCCTTGAGTCTAGAATTTAATTCTGGTTTATTGAATTTGATGCAGAGTGCTTCGATTAGGAGGAGTTCGTTTGTAGTTGTTGAGTTGCTTGAAAAGAGGATTTTGTAGTTATTAAAAATCAGGTTTCTCAGAGAAGAGGATAAGCCTTGTGAGAGGGGAACGTTGTTAAGTCGGTCATATCGTGTGTGTAAGTCGGCAAGAAATTGTGCGGGTTCGCAGTTGAGAAAATGTTGTGCAATAGCGCTGTTGTTATGTTGTGTCGCGTGCTCGGAAAGTCGCGTTTGAAGGCAGCGATTGGTTTTTCCGATGTAAGATTTATTGCAGCCGGGGCATGTAACTTGGTAAACGACTTTGTTGCGGGATAGTTCTGGAATTTTGTCTTTGGTTGACGTGAAATACGAGAGCTTTTTAGTGTTGTAAATGATAATAAATTTCACGGGATGCCTAAGTTGTCGGCGAATTTTAGGAACACAAGACCTAATTAGACTTTCACCTTGTTTACCAAGATAAGGTATTCGAATCCAAACTTTAGGAAGATTATCAACATCAGTAGATGATGTTTGAGAGGAAGGAGAAGCAGCAGAGTTACATTTGCGTTTAAGCTTATTGATGAGTAAGTTTCTTACTTGTTTCGGGTAGCTATTCCATGACATAAAGGATTTAAGTTGGTTAATTTGTTTGTTTAGAAGTTTCTTAGAGCTGCAGATTTTAACTGCGCGATGGAAAAGTGATTTTATCCAAGCAGTTTTTCGAGAAAAAGGTCCGAAACTAGAAAAATGTGTATACTGTCCAGTGTGGGTATTTTTAAGATAAACATTTGTACCTGCAGGAGAAATTTTTATGTCTAAGAAATGTATCAATCCGTCAGGAAACGTTTCTACTGTGAACTTTAAATTCTTGTCAAATTGGTTAAATTTATTCAAAACTAGAGGAATATCAGAAGGCTTAATAAGAACGAGCGTGTCATCAACATAGCGTTTGCAGAATTTTATAATGCCGGAACGGATAAGGTCAGAAACAACAGTCCTTTCAAATTCAGTAAAGATAATATTGGCTAAAACGGGGCCTAGAGAGCATCCCATTGAGACACCGTCGGTTTGCTCAAACAATTGATTATTAAACGAGAAGGCGGTTTTACTGCAGCAGTCCAAAATAAGCTTTTTCAAAGTTCGTTTCTTTAAAGTTGTGTTGATTTGGTTTTCATTGTAAATTCGGCCTAAAATTATGTTACCTGTTCTGGTGAGCGGTACATTAGTAAATAACGACTCAACGTCAAAAGAGACGAATTGGTATCCTTCGATAAAGATACTTTCGGGTGTATTTCTAATATTCGAAACAGCATCGAAAGAATCGGATAAAGAATATTCCTTTACGGTCAGAGGATTTAATAGAGACGAAAGAAACTTGCCGACATTGTAATACGGAGTGTCGTTACTATCTATAATTGGCCGAAACGTAGGAAGGAAGAAAATGTTTTGTGTGTTTTAGGGAGACCGTGAGCACGTCCGAAATGCGCTGACTTAGGGCGTAAAGCGTTGTATTCGTTTTCAGTTAGTTCTCCTCGTTTAAGTAGAGTAGAAAGGTATTTTTGTAATGAAGAAAGTCTTGTTGGAGTCGGATCGGACATTATTTTCTTAAACTTATTGGAATCTGTGAAAAGAGATCTAACTGAATTTACATAGTCGCTTCGTTTCATCAACACGATGCCGTTGCCTTTGTCAGGCTTAAGTATAGCAAAGTTGGTGTTCAGATTTCTAAGTAATCTAATTCGTTTACCGTCTAAGTTAAATTCTTTTAAGTCCAAATCAATATAATTATAAGTAAAACTGCGTAGAGAGTTTTTCACCTTATCTTGCACATAGCGTCCTTCATTAAATACGTCTAGGCGTGAGACTTTTTACTTAGATCTTTCAGCACACACACACTGGTAACTTTCTCGCTCTGTCAAATATAAAATTAGCGTCTTTTGCTGTAAATAGATCTAGCTCTTCTTAACGATGACGTCAACAGTACCCGCACCTGTATAAATAGACCTAGGCAATGTTTATGTATCATTCTGTCTGACGATGTCTTTGAAATAAAGACGAAATATCACGCAAATACCATAATTGTCTTGATTTTACTCAAGTCTTGAGTTTTCAAGATGACTTTGATATTCGGAGTCTGTTTTACCTTATATTTCTTCAAATTGTCGGCTGGCGCTGGATATCGTTATCGATAACATCGTCGTCTTTTAATTTGGAGAGGTTTTGTCTTGCTTTTTTTATGTTTTCAGTTGGGTCGGATTTTTGTAGTCTGTAAGGTCCTTGGGTTAGATGTTCATCGCATTTGTTGATGTAGTTGTGTTTGTCGAGGACTACTGTAGCTCGGCTTTATCGGCCGGAAGGACTATTATAGAGTTGTCTTGTTTCACGGTTTTTAGGGCTTTGTGATCAGCGATCAACGACAGCATATCCATCATCAAAGAACACCTAGAAAATGACGCATCCTTTAACCAACGAACCTCCCTATCAGCAACACATATCGTACACCTTCTAGAACTACTGCTAAGTAAAACGAGTTTTACCTTCGAAAACTCATTCTACATCCAGACCGATGGAGTAACCATGGGAGTACCAACCACCCCAATTGTCACAGAAATTTTCATGCAAGATTTCGAATCCACAGCCATCACCACACACCAGCACAAACCAAGAATATGGGAACGCCATGTCGATGACATCTTTGGTATCATAAAGAAACAACACACTCACGAATTCCTCAATCATCTCAACAACCTACATCCAAACATAAAATTCACCATCGAAGCTGAACAAGATTCCACTCTACCATTCGTCGATATCCTGCTCAAACGACATCCTGACAAAAGTATCTCCGTCAACATCTATAGAAAACCGACCACACAGAACAATACCTAAAAGGCTACACTTCACCTCCCACTACAACTACAAATCCAAACAAAGCGTCATCACTACACTATTCGAACGAGCACAAACGGTCATATCCAATAAGGAAGAAGTAAAGAACGAAGAAGACCACCTCACAACAGTATTATACTCAAACGGCTACCAGCCCTTCATCAACAAGTCACTCACCGCAACCTCAAGAAACAAAACGCAAGACGAAACCACATCCGAACCAATCAAAAGAATGAACCTACCATACATCCAAAACATCAGTGAAACCATCCGTAGAATCCTATACAACTACAACATCCACTCCACCTTCTATAATATTATTATTACATTAATTTTATTGGCAGTAATAAATCTAGATATTTTCGGTCAAAGTTAATCATAAGAGCATACAGGAAGTTTAATAACGAAAGGGACGGTTGGAAATGGGAAAAAGAGGGACTGAATGTATGTTTCCTGAAATTTTTAAAAGTCTCAAGTAGTCAAGTTGGCCAGTTTTGCCATCTTATTTACAAGAAAGAGAACATTTTGCTTCGATATTTAGTTATAGTTAACTCTGAAAACTTAACGCTAAATTTTGATGAGGGTTTCTACTTGCCTTCCACTTGATTTCTAGAACCCCTGGTGCTTGTGGAACACCTTGAAAATTCTCAGGACATTTAACTGGGCCTAAAAATAATCATAACAGAAAGATTTTATCTTCAAGAAGCATAAAGATATTTGCTTTATATATCATTAACTCGTAAGGAATTGAGGGAATATTATTAACTTTTCTCTTTCTTTAGAGACAAGATATGCCGGGTATATGAAGCATGTTAAGAACACCATCCAAAATATAGAGGTGTTCGAATGCCTGAAATATTTTTGTTTATAACATAGATTTAATACAACGCCGCTTCTGATTGACTGTCATGCGTGCTCTATATCTCGATGGAGCACGGGAAAAAACGCGGGAAAACGTTTCAAAAAAATTTTTGAGAAAATTATTAAACTGTCAAAAAAAGCGAGTTTTATTGTTTAAATGGCTAAGGAAAACATCGACAGCTGGGAGGGGATAACAGATTTCGAACCGACATTCGTGCTGGACTTTGGTGTGGAAGAAGTATTTCAGCCTTTAGTAAACAAGTAAAACAGCGAATCTACTAGAAAAACGAAACGTTTCGCCCCTTTCTCCAAAGACGAAATACAAACAGTTTTAATAATAAAAAATACTCGGTGAAAACAAAAAGAACAACAAACTGGTCTGTGACAACATTTCAATGAAGGTGGAGGACGTGGAATACTTAAAGTAAACACAAGCGGTTCAGTCAACAAACTTTAAACAGAAAACACAACCCGGAAGCACATATATGAAAAACTACAAAAACATTGTAATGACTACCTAAGACATTCTCTCAAACTGTTTGTCATATTTTCTTTTTTCAATAACCTCAGTTTGATCCATAAAAAAAGCACTCGCTTCATGAATAATTATTGCGAAAAAAAAATCGAAGCTTGAGACCTTGACGATCACCCGATGTTCAAGCGGCCAATCGAAACGTTTCGAATTTTTGGCTTACTTCAGGAGAAAGCGATTTTTAATCAGCCAAATAAAGCTTGTTTCTCGTTATTTTGTACGTGATTCCATCTTATAAAAGAAATGTTTCATGATTCGGCGTGCTGCATTGAGTTATGGATGCACGCAGGAGGTTAGGAGAGCATTCAAAAATCTAATTCTCTTCTAACCTTCCGCGCGCATCCATAACTTAATGGAGCACGCCAAATCATGAACCATTTCTGTATTATTATCAAGGATGGTGAGTACTGTCCAAAAATACTGCCCATAATGAGGAGGTTTCCGATGTCTATTAACTCTTTCCCGACATGATCGGTCTTGTATTATTTTCCCCCTCGTCAAGGGGGGAACATCCTGCCGGGAAAGTGTGATAACCGTAGGAATTAACCAAGTTCCTCCTGTTTTTAAAAATGATAAGATTCAACTAATACATGGAATAATTGTGTGCCTTATCGAAATTTATCCTTCAACATTTTAGTGAGAATTACACCAAGGAGAAATCTGGGC
The DNA here is from genome assembly GCA_030142905.1 of Heliopora coerulea. Lineage (NCBI taxonomy): Eukaryota > Metazoa > Cnidaria > Anthozoa > Scleralcyonacea > Helioporidae > Heliopora > Heliopora coerulea. The sequence goes on from JASJOG010000022.1 coordinate 1,997,798, forward strand.
AGGAAATGAGCAAAAAATACAAATTCGGAAATAGGGCCAGTTGTCCGATATATCGCATGTTGATCTTAACAGGGTTGAAACAAGCCCGTTCTATAGGTAACATGAGACTGCTTCAGAGAAGATCGCCATTTTGTTCACCTATTGATATAATACCTTTGATAAGAATTTGATTTGAGTTTCATTAACTTACGGGCAGGTGGTGTCTCACAGTGATCAAATTGCGTTTCCTCACTGGGCTCTCCAGAGCCAAAAATATTTTGCGCAATGGCTCGGAATTGAATCTTTGACCAAGAAGGAAGGTTTTTCACTTTAGTTTTACGCATTCTTGAGTTTATTCTCCTTGATAATTGATGCCATACTCCAGGGAGATCATATGTCGTTCGCCACTCAATAGTAATATTCGTCTCAGAAATGTTGTAACTTGCAAGTGGGTGCCACACTAATATTGCAGTAGAATTAGTGCAATCTTGTTTTAGATAGAATACCCGTGGAGCTCTTGGAGGCCCTGGAAGATAAAATTGATCTTATGACAATATGTATATACATATGCATGAATGCCTGCATGAAAGTATGTGTGAATGTATGTGGGTATGTACCTGTATATGTGTATGTATGTATGCATGCATGTGTACGTGTATTATATATATAAAAATATATAACATAAACTTAAAATGTTTGTGTCGCTACTCCCAGTTTCACGCAACTATGCGATCACCAAGCAACAGGTTGATAATCATTCCGGTTTGATTTTATATAGACGCGGTGACGTAATAACTATGGAATGCTGTTTTTCTTCCTTGGGCGGCCGAAGTTTTTAATCTTGAATTTGGTCTTGTGTCGGCACGTTGATACAATTTCGTCTCTTTTGTTCAGCAAAGTCTTTTTGTCGACTATTATCAATTGTAACTTCTCCTCTAAGCATAGGTTGCATTTTGAGACACCACTTTGGTATGCTGATGCACGGCTCAAAATAGACCAACTTAAAGTAAAACGAAGCTTTTTCAGTTTAAGTCCCCAAACAAATTTCGAAAGTTCCGTTTCATTTTTATACTCCTTGTTAATGAAAAATTTCTGGTGATTTCTGTATCTCTGTTTAAAGCTATTCGATGTCATGCCGATGTAAATCTTTTTTTCGTTGTTATCGCTTATCGAAATTTCTGCCTTATAGACTACGTTGGATGCTAAACAGTTACCTTGCAATGGGCGATTAGAATTGTTTCTACAATCGCACTTCCTTTCTGCTGCATTACTAGGCTGCTCCTTCTTCAATAAAATTCGCGTGTTATGTTGATTGATTGCTGACTTCATGTTACCCATGCAGCTGTAACTCACTTTAACCGTATTGCGGTTGAAGACCTTGTTAAGTTTGTTTGATGCCGGAAAGTGTTTGTCGATTAGTGAAAGGAACGTTCGTCCAACGTTCGTTTTCACCTTCCTACTGAATGGAGGATTAAACCATATGATTTTTCGCTTCCGGGTTCGCTGGCTTGAAGAGTTGTCCTTAGGCGCTGTGTTTGGGAGATACTGGAGATTTGGGTGGAAGTCGCTGCGTTTAAGCGCTTCTTTATAAGTCGGGATGGCGGATTGGTACGTTTCTTCGTCAGAGGACAGTTGTGAGATACGTCTGTTGATAGAAGCAGGGATTTGGCGCAGTATTGAAGGTGGGTGGTTAGAATGGCTGTGTATGTAGAGAGGTTCGTTGTCAGGTTTTCGGTACGGCTGGAATTTCTCTGTTGTGAGGTTAAGTGTGATGTATGTTGGTATGATTTCGACAAGCGATGACAACGAAAAAAAGATTTACATCGGCATGACATCGAATAGCTTTAAACAGAGATACAGGAATCACCAGAAATTTTTCATTAACAAGGAGTATAAAAATGAAACGGAACTTTCGAAATTTGTTTGGGGACTTAAACTGAAAAAGCTTCGTTTTACTTTAAGTTGGTCTATTTTGAGCCGTGCATCAGCATACCAAAGTGGTGTCTCAAAATGCAACCTATGCTTAGAGGAGAAGTTACAATTGATAATAGTCGACAAAAAGACTTTGCTGAACAAAAGAGACGAAATTGTATCAACGTGCCGACACAAGACCAAATTCAAGATTAAAAACTTCGGCCGCCCAAGGAAGAAAAACAGCATTCCATAGTTATTACGTCACCGCGTCTATATAAGATCAAACAGGAATCATTATCAATCTGTTGCCTGATGATCACATGGTTTATTTTGGTATATATATATATATATATATATATATATAAATGTTGTTTAAAAGCCTCCTGTATACAAGAGTCGTGTATCACTCCGCTAATTGAGGAAGCCGCCCGAGAGTCTCCAATCTTCCGGTTAGAAAATTGAGAATGGTGGCTAATTCAGTATGTATGAAAATTTCTGACTGTCCTAGCCGTGTCTCAGTAGCTCAAGGGTCAGAGCACCGATACGTAGATTCGTTTAAATTAGATACGCCCAAATTTGTTATCCAAATATTTAAGAATCAATTACCTTTGACAACCACAGTAGCACTTCTAATACTCTCGACCTTCGCAGGACGATCAATATAAACAACACATTCATACTTTCCGCTATCAGATTCCTGAAAAAATAAAAGTAGATATGAATGTGATACACAGTTCTTCTCTCCAGAAGACGAAGGACGAAATCTGCTGTAAAGCTATTAGCAAATAAGGACTTTCACAATTTATATATAGTCTAAAATAGTTAGAGATGTAATGCAGAAAAGAGAGGAGAACGATCATGTTAAAAGGCTAACAGTAAAGTTCCCAACAGTCTAACACATCAAAATTTGCAGGGGACTTTAACCCTTTGGGTCTTGGTCAAAAAAACTTCCAAGTATTTTGTGTCGAATCAATTATTCTCTTTTAATCAGTGATGAAATGGTACAAATCTCATTAATCCAATAAAATACCATATCCACAAAATGTTTTGCCACACCCTGGTAAGAACATCGGCGGACCTTCTTCTTTCCTTATTAAAGCAATTTATTATTAAGTTGGAGTCGTTTTATTAACAGAAATTTTTCATGATAATCTGACACTGCCGAAGTCAACTGAAAAATACTGACTCGGGCGAGATTTGAATTGGCACCTTTGACTTGGGCAGTGTCAGATTATCATGAAAAAATTCTGTTCATGTATCTCTGAGGATCATTCTGAAATTGTTTTATTAACTCAAGCAAAATTTTAAAGGAAAAAAAAACCGACACGATGTACAATGACGTTCCAAAAACCCTACAAACTATCGGGAAACCGAAAAACAAAATTGATTAGATTGACACGTAAATTAAAACTAGTTTGGATTTCCGCAGTTGAGTCTTGATCCTCCAGCCTTATGTTCACTCAAAATGAGACATTTCATATGATTACCATCAATCTGAATTCATCCTATCATTATAAAAACCATGGACGCAAGTCACAAAACGTCAAAACGAATCACTTTTTGTCGTCAGCAAACCTTCGTTCGTATTGAAATACTTCCATTATTTTGCTGTGGCGAACGCCAGACGATTTTACTCGTCAAGCGGCGGAGCTCCCGCCGGGAAATAATTAAGCTTAGAAGCTTAGTAACCAGCTGAATTGAGTCACCTTTATTTTTCTCCTCAGTTCTCATCATTTCTGTCTATTAATTGATGAAGTGTGTTAATTGCTACACAATACCACTGTTACGCAAGTATTAATTTTGACACTAATCACGCGCTATAATTTGGCAAAGTTCAATTAAAATTGTAAAATAAAATTATGATGAAGCGATAAACAAAGTGCAATGTAAGGATTCGTGGCAACACCAAGGGAAATTTAGGGAAGTTCAATTATGGTGATGAAATTGAAGTACGAAAGAATACGGTATCTGTTTAAGGATGTTTCTGGACCACTGACAAAACGTATATCATATAGACTGAATTATTTAGTGATGCAAGCCTTTCATATTTGTTAACATTTTCAATTTTAGCATTTATATATGTTGATCACTGTTGCAAATATAATACTTCTTGGTTCACCTAGACATATTGGGGGATATTTTGTAAGATCACACGATCGAGAGTATTAACCTTCTAGCAGTGTCAAACGCAAAAATTTTTTACTATTAATTTCTTCGTACTCATGCTATCGTTAAATCACTTATAAGTAGTTTTTGCGACACAAAATTTGATTCTCGGAAAGTATGGATAAAAGTATTGTTAGCGAGTCACTAAGTTAAAGTTTCAGTTTCACTTTTCAGACTCCAAGTCCTTAGTTACATATTTAGTAACACTATATCTTTGGACGCATATATTTACCGACTGAAGAACTTTAATCAAGCCACCGTCGTAAAATGACCCCTACGACGACCAAAGCAAACTAATAGGTTGCGAGAGAGAACAATCTCTCACTCAATGTACAGATTAGGAGTTTCATCATTGATAGTTTATAATAACACACAACCAGATTATTTTTCTTGCCCTAATGCTAGGCTGTGTGAAGCTATAATATAGATTACTGGGTATTTTTCGCTTGCACAGGCATAATTGAAGGTTTACATTTCATGTGTCTTCAATGTAAATAATACATTTATTTATAATGTTTAGTCTACGTGAAGTTATAAATTAGATAATCTTTCTGATTCTAATAGGCCTCGATTCAAGCTGTAGCAGCAAAATGGATTAGTTGCCTCAATGAGACCTTACGTACTGATCCAACCCCCCATGACGTATACAAAATGTAAAAATACTTTTACCTGCAAATTCGCAAATAGTAATGATTTTTTTCCGCAAAGTTTTGGGTGAGGGATCGGGCCTTTGTCCTAATTTTAACCATCCGCGCCAGGCAAGAGTTGTGCTTGGCAAGAGAGAGCCAATTAAATATATTTAAATACACCAGTGTAGATCTGTAGATGTGATTGTAATAAATTTTCGACACGATCAATGTCCTTTGATTCTCGTGAATCCAATGCCTTATTTTGTTCCGGATCCCCTCGCCTCAGAAAGGACCCTAGATCTGCCTTTGCTTACGTACAACGCTAAGGTATGAAGGACTGCTTAATTATTCAAAGAAACAACTTTTGGTTCATGCTATGGAGAAGCTCATGTTAACACCTATTTTATGTATACTTAGTGCAATATCTTCAATTTTAGTTTATATATGTATATACATGCGTTAAGGGAACATTATATAATATTTAACATAATCTATAAAATACTTACACTTGCATTGAAGATATAAAGTGTATGCACATCCAGGGACCAAACGTGATTGTCATCATAAACCAACTCGCGGTTATCAAATCTCCATTTGTATTTTATTCTGAAAGAAGATGTTGCTTCGCATGATAGTGAAAATTTTTTTCCTTTCAAGATGTTTTGGTTTTTAGGCGTTTCCAAGAATTTTATATCTCCTAAAATAATGTAACAAAAGCTTGCAAAAAACAGTCATCTCAATAACCTGTAATAGCTGATTATTGTTTAGTTATTGACCTTGTGTGTTCGGTATGTAGGGGAAAGTGTTTACATGAGGTTTTCGCACTTTGCCGTCGAAAATCCCCAAAACTTTGACAATTTGTACGGAAAAGGCAATTGGCTATACAACTGATTAGTGCTGGTCATTTTGCGTACGTACGTACATACATACATACAAACATACATACATACATACATACATACATACATACATACATACATACATATATACATATATACATACACACATACGTACATATAATATATATTCACTGGATCAAGAAAATTTTAACCCTAAAACGTATTTCCAAACTAGTTTTCCTGTCATTTTAACGTCCCTGTCGGGAATTTTGAAGCGGGCAAGAAATCTGTAGATGATTGTTCTCCATCATATATCATTGCAATGCACCATGCATCGAACAGCACGAGGAAGCACTTCTGATTTAGATAGAATTGTACTTGTTACGTTAATTATGCAAAGCATCAATGCCCAAATTTTTGCAATGGCAAAACAAAAATTCATTTTTAATTTCAAAACTAAAATCAATACTCTGGTGTAAAACCGTCGTTTTACTGAAAAAGTTATCCCGACGTTTCAGCTACGGTTAATCCAACCTTCATGTGGGCAAAAGTGACTTGGCAATTTTAAAAGGACGCAATTTAATTTAAAAGAGGATTAATTCATAGTCTTTTGTCTTCAAAGGTTAAAAAAAATATTCTCGAGGAAGTAAATCTAAATCCTTTTAAATTGCAATGATTGAACTTTAATCCATCAAGAATATTTGTATTTAACCTTTGAAGACAAAAGACTTTGAGTCAAGAAACTTTTAATTTAAACAAAACGCTTTTAAAATTACCTTGTCACTTTTACCCCTGATGGAGGCTAGAGTAACAACTGAAATCTGAGGATAACTTTTTTATGTAAAACATCGGTTTTTAAACCAGGGTAACTGATTTTGTTTTATATAAATCATAACCACCTGGTTACCGAACACTTTTAAGTACACTGTTAATGTTGTGAGTGAGAATTGACAGTTAAGTGAGAATTGACATGAGCAAGCTTCAGTAAACTGAGTATACTCAATGATACGTTCCTTCGAACTATTTCCGTTTATGCGTTATTAGCATTATTTTTGATTGTTGTAATTATTATAAGAGTGAGGTTATAGTCCCGAGAGTGACGTTAAAATGACAGAAAATTTGTTTTGAAATTCAAATTTCATCTGCTCCTGATGTTTGTGTTCCTGTGTTAGAAATCACATGAGCTTGTGCAAATTAGAACATATAAATTTATGCTTTTGGGTCAAACTTTTCTGGATCCAGTCTGGATCATACAAACGTTATTTCAAAAAAAGAAGAAACAACTACGTTTCGGAGACTGGCCCCTTTTTCAGCAGCCCACAGTTAAAGAGTAGAGTCCTTATATACCTTATGACAGGGGTTTTGTTGATAAGAAAATCGGCAGAGTTAACGGTCTTGATCGGGAACTTTTGCTTAATGGGACGGGAAAGAGAAATTCAGATAGGTTTGATAGATTGGTTTTGACTTTGGACTTTCATCTTGTACTTCAAGTAGTGCATAATATCCTTCGAGAATTGCAAACTTTGGTTGAGTTGATGCCTGTACTTAAAACGTTTTTGCAGGTTACTCTGAGTTTAAGCTTTAGGAGAGCGAAGAATTTGAAGGATATTTTGGTGAGGGCTAAAATGCAACCTATGGAGGAGGGGTCCAAGGGAATGTTTTGCTGTGGAAAGGCCAGATGTAAAGTTTGTAAATTTGTTGAAACTGGATCGATATTTATGGATAATGTAGAGAAGCGGTCTTTCCATATCAATCATTCCTTTGATTGTGACTCTCAAGGAGTGGTATACTTAATACTATGCAAAAGATGTAGTAAACAATATGTGGGGAGCACAACAATACAATTCAGGTTAAGGTTCAATAACCGTAAGAGTTCTTTGAGACGATAGGAAAGGGGACAAAGGGGAATTTCTGGGGAACACCTGTATACACATCTTCTTGAAGATGAGCATATAGGTCTAGAAGATTTATCTGTTAAAATAGTTCATGTTATCGATGTTACGGATCCGACAACAAGGGAAGGTTTTTGGATTGAAAAATTAAAATGTTATACTCCTCTGGGATTAAATGTAATGGAGGTTTGAAATTTATGTAAATTTAAGAAAGAACGATAAGGTATATAAGGACTCTACTCTTTAACTGTGAGCTGCTGAAGAACGGGCCGGTCCCCGAAACGTAGTTGTTTCTTCTTTTTTAAATAAAGTTTGTATAATGATTATATGATTTTTAAGCTTTATGTTGAGCGAGCTTTTGATGATTATATATATATATATATAACATATCCATATATACTATATATATTACATTATGTATATAATATATCCATAAATACTATATATATTACATATATATATATATATATATATATATATATATACATCAAATTGCATAAATTTTGGCAGACCTAAACGTATCGTTAAAAATGCATGTATAGGTAAATCTGTAATTACCAATACTTTAATCAACCTTAGTACATTAGACTGACCAACGAATGTACCAAAAATTCATAGCATATCTACACTGAACGCTGAAGTGAGAATATAATGAAGATACAGTGGCCTTGATATGTTCAATGTTGATATGTTTTGTGCCATAACTTTTGCAATTTAATATACATATTTCTAAAATTCATTATTAATTCATGAGGAAAAGACAAAAGAAAATCATAAGCGTTTCGGATCTATATACGTGATAAAGATACATGTGCCTTTATACGTGAAGTAGAAGTTCAATTTTTTCGGCTTGCGAAAGATAAATTTCCAAACTTTCTTCACGAATTAGCGTATTAAAAGGTTCATTTTAGAAGACATTTAAAAGACTCGCAGTTCATGCTTTATCGGGTCTAAAACACTCGGCTATCACCTCGTGCTTTAAATCCCGATAAAGCACTCTTGCTCGGTTTTTAAATATTACATATATATACAGGGTGTCCCAAAAACTGTATACACACTTTGAATGATTATAACTCACTTAAACTTTCTTTCGAATGCCACGCATTCGTGAGCAATTTGGAGATGAGGAGTTTTATTTCCAGCAAGATGGAGCACCTCCCCACTACTATCGTGATGTGAGAGCCTGTCTTGACGAAAATCTGCCCGAACAGATGGATTGGGCGAAGAGGTAGCATTGAATTCCCCCCACATTCACCAGTCCTCACACCTCTGGACTTTTTTTTTATGGGGATACGTCAAAGATAAGGGTTATAGCACAAAACCTGCGACAATCAATGAGTTGAGAGCAGCAATTGAAAGAGAATGCACCCAAATACCAAATGAAATGATTATGATTCGTAATGTTTGCAATTCCATCTGTCCACGTTATCAGCAGTGCCTGGACCAGAACGGTCATCAGTTCGAACACCTGCCGTAACTCAAAAAATTGTACACTTGTCTTCTTTAACTTAGATTATAAAACATAGATATATCTTAATAAACGTTGTATTTATAATCATTCGAACTGTGTATACATTTTTTGGGGCACCCTGTATGTATATAAAATTATTTTGTCCAGTCCCCGGAGATCATAACATAAAGGGATATATTGAATCGGTGTTCCGTCAGTTGGCCGAGGATTGCATCCACATGAAACTCGGAGTAGCAATAGTTCTATCATATCATTAGCTGAATTGCTTTTGGTTTCTGGATATAAGGTATTCACGTGCTTTCTGGCAAAAAAAACTTTTTGATAAAATCTAATTACTTCGTATTTTTCGAAATTTATTACATAATTTGGGCATAAATTAAACCAATACATAATTTTTCACACCAGGTTCCCACAGATCCCTGGACCACCTTAATACTAAGCACATGGCCAACTCACCGATGGTTACATTAGTTGTCTGCTTGTCTTTTCCAAACACATTGATCGCCGTGCATTCGTAAATCCCCTCATCTTCTTTTGTCACTTTGTTGATAATAAGGTCTTGTTTTCCACGAATACTGTACTTGGCATTTTTAGATAAAATTATCTCTTCCCCATCTTTAGTCCACGTATTGTTTGCCAATGGAATGGCGTTGGACCAACAAGTGATTACACCCTTACCTTCCGCCAACAGTACTACATTGACACTCTTTTGATTGAATTTGGGCTTTCTTGCTGCAGGGAAAAAAAATACAAATACTGTCATTCTTATCTTAGATGTGAGGATGATTATGTTCAGAGTAATTTGTGAAGGCGGGCTTACCCGTTGTTTACTGACAAAAAAATATTTTTAGTTATCTAACGGTGCCGTCACTAGTCTGGTATCAGTTTTATAAAATATAACACCTGTCACTACTTGTCACTATAATCCGCTGTACGTAAATCACCGTCGCTTACATCAATTAACTGCCAATACCGTTACTTTATGATCGGTTTGCAACAGTTTTGAAATCTATGAAAGAGCTCCGTCAACAACTCCTACCTCGAACAACCAAGGCAGCCGTTTGATAGATATATCCAAAACCATTTTCTGCCACACACTCGTACATTCCTGTATTTTCAACCAGTAAACGACTGAACGTTATTTTTCCACCACGTATTTCGTATTTCCCTCTGAAACAATAAATAACTTGGCGTGATGCAAACTAATCTAGTCAATTACTCGGGTTGATACTCTTGCGAAGGGAAAGATGCATCTGTCAGGGGTTTTTTGCATCTAGTTTGGGGGTTGAATGAATGTAGCTTTGATACCTTGAATGAATATTCTGATAAACAAAAGGGCTTTCATTCATGGGGTTTTTTTTGCTTTTTTTCATGGTCATTCAGTTCATGGCCAAATTAATTTGGCAAGTAAACTTTGAAGACGTTAGCGACCGAGCAACAGTTATCGCCATAAATTTTTTTGGTATGTTACTAAAACGTAACACTATTTTGTCAGCATATAAATTCAAATTACAATCAAAGATAAGTTATTAAATATTCCTAAATTTATATGTAGTTTGTTTAAATATATACTATTAAGAGATAGTAATTCTTTTATATTAATAAATGATTACTTTTTTTAATTATAAGTATTTTCTCTACAACTAGTGTCGAGCCCTCTTATGGCTAATAGAAAGTGTGAACATGCAGTATCGATTTGAAAGTGGAACTATCGCTTTATATGTATATATATATATATATATATAACTACAGACGGAACCGTTTCGGCCTACTGGGCCTCATCAGTGTAGTGCTGACGAGCAGGATGGAGAAGCCTACAGTATATAGGCAACTCAAATGTGCCACACTTGTGTTACATCTAGCATATATATATATATATACATATATATATATATGGAGACGCGACAACCTGTGTCATCCCACAAATCCGTAAATTTATTAAAACGGTTCGGCCTTCGGTATTCTTTCTTCAGTTAATTTTTGAAATAACTAATAAATAGCTCGACAAATGACTCATATTTGTACAAAGAATGCTTGTATAATGTAATGTATAAAATATTTAGTAGTACAAAAATGCTGTTTAAAATAGATCGCCGAAGGACGATAACATCACAATGGTAAAGTGCTCTTCTTAAATCCTTTTGATAGTATATACGGTTCTTTGAAGCTAATTTTGCCTTTTATTGAGGTCTAATGTTGTAAGGGTACATAACTAAGCACCCTAACAAGCTTCTCTAGTTAGCAAAATTTTATCGAAATCACATTCTCCTGGTCCCCTTACTTTCTCAACACGAACAAATTTATCTCTACCAGTATTTCCATTGCTATCCCTATCGGTGTCGCTATCGGTATCACTATCATTGTTACAGTTATCGTTACCGTTACCAGTATCGTTACCGCTATCGTTAACGATATTGTTGTAGTTGCTCTTGTTGCTGCCGTTGTTATTGTCTTTGTTGTCATTGTCATCATTTTTATCATTATATGCAGAAGTGGTATAGTAGTAGTAGTACTCCGTGATATAATTTTAAAAAAACTCGTTTTTCTACCTCTCTTTCTCACGGTCTGGTCACATGGACGCAGAATAATATAGTAATAGCACATACATACATTTCCGTGGTTAGCTCGGTGCCATTCGCGTACCACGTGTACGCCGGTGTTGGGTCACCATATGCTTTACACTCCCAAGTAAACTTGGAGAAGATGTCCACAGCCTTACTTGAAATCTTTCCATCCAAAAGCCACTTGGGTCCCTCTGCAAATACGGTTAAAATAGTTGTATATTAACGAATAACTGAGAAATACACATTCTGCCAAACTTGAGTAGTTAACCATGCATTGTTTCAAAATGGAATACATATCTAAGCGACGAAAGTCATAATTAACGCAAATCGAGGGTTTTCAAGAAAAACACCTGGAATCTAACATATTCAAAGGAAACATGAAAGAAAATTTGAAAACTCATTCAAGCAATGTATACCTCGGACAATAATCCTTCCCTGCATCATATCTTGTTTTATTCTGTTTGTATCATTTATTGTGGCTATGCATCCATATGTTCCATTGTGTGTTTTCTTTACGTTTTTGATTGTCAAAGTATGATTAAAATTTCCAAGTTTAACATCCTCTGTCTGGACGATGTTTTTTACGGTGCCCACTTCGTCAATCTTTACCCAGCGATAGCGTGGCGTTGGACTTTGAAAAAAAAAAATAAAAATTATAGAAAGTGATGAGAACAAATGTGTCAATTTAAATTTCAACGCTCTCAAAACTGCTAGCATTTTGCAAGCATAATATTAGGTAACAACACCGTCACTAACGGCGGTGCCAGACTTCCTAGACTGGGTGGAAGAATACGTAGCGCAAAGTAATTTTTATGGAGAGGGAATCCCTCTGGAAAGTCTAATAAGTCAAAGGCAAAAAATATTAAAAATTATTTGAATAGAACAATCCCATTCAGCATTCACAATCCTGAAAAAAACTTTCTTTATGATGTAAAAACATCCCTCTTAAATAGCGAATAAGAATTACAAATCTTAGGTGTACCTTCCATGCTAGTTTGAGGCAGCAAAAGAGAGGGCTAAGACTTCTTGTGAGACGCCAAATTATCCCAAGAGGGCCATACTCAGTTTTCCCGCTATTATTTGGTTGATTCATGGGAATTACCCCAGTTTATAAACTTGTTTCGGTTTACGTTTGGGTTATTATGCTAGGATAAAAACTGGAAAATCGATCTTGGTAGAAAGCACCCCCAAACTGACTTCAGTGGGAGGTGGAGTTAATAGACCTTGAAACCTATCTCACGTTAAAGCCAGAGAAAAATCCCCTGCAGAACAGGCGTCTACTAATAACGGTCGAAGAAGGGCTTGAAATCTTTTCGGGTTTAGAATTTTATTTTGGCAATATTTTAAAAATTGAGTTGAAAATGTTTGATCATGGCTCTCTTTCCAGCATGCGGTCAGCTGGATTTTATCTCGCACAAGTGATGAAATGTTTTTTTAGTGTACATCAGCTAGAATTTGCCTGAATTAATAAAACGACTTGGGTAATTATACCTGTGCTTTACACCACAAGCTCGTACTTTGAGAAATTTTTACCGAAATATCTGACGTTTAATAATTTACTGTATTTACTACTTGAATTTCTTGCCGATCGTCTGAGCGCAAATGTTACAAACAAATCAATATTAGGTTTTGAGTTAAGGTACTTGAGTTGAGAGCAATTTTTAAAAAAGGCAAAAGTTCTCGAAGTTGTAATAAGTCTGTATCTTTCTTACACTAGCTGTGACTTAGTGGTGATCCCGACTTTGATCCTAACCTGTACTGAAGATTGGTTCTGCGTCCAAGTTGTTCACACTCAGTTTTAACTCGACTAAAGTTTTATTATAATTTTAATTAGAAAGACGTTCATTGACCAGAAGTTGTTTTATTTAACGAGCTTTCGTTTGCAAGTCTGCAGCTTTAAACCCGTCGAAGACTGGCAGCCAAAAGCTCGTTAAATAAAACTACTTCTGGTCAAAGAACGTCTTTCTATTTAATTTATATATAATCCTGACCGTGCATCATTTATTTTCTCCTTTAAAAAATTTTGACTCTAATAAAAATTTTAATGGTTTATAATTAATATCGTGGCAGTATTTGAGGCGGAATTTCTGAACAAGAACATAATTGCGTCATGTGCATTTACACTATGGACTCTTCTTGGTCCATATCCAACTTTTTAATTTGCCTCGTCAAGGGAAGACGTCTTGGACCGAATAGGGTCAAGACGCTGGTGACAGAATCGTACACATCAGGAGGAACAATTGTATGCGAAATTATATCGTGAAGAGCAGCCCTAATACGTTGCAAACTTGCCTTTAAATTATTGCCTTGGTCAAAATTCACCACAGAAAAGATATCAAGCTCTTGTTCCATCGTTACCTAGGGAACAGGAGTTCTACAGTTCTCTTATGAACGAGGAATAAACTGGAGGACCTGCTAGTTTTACCGTCAACCTTGGCAGCTTTCAATCTGCCGACGATCATGCAGCAAAGTCAGTTTTCCTGGTTTTCTCAATTCTCCGTGTTCAAAAAAAGTGTCAACAATTGATTTGTCAAACTTAAACAAACCCCTTTGTCGGAATTTTGTCTCCTTTCTACCCAGTTGTCTAACTTGCGTCTCGCTGTTTTGGAAACTATATTGATAAGGATTATTGTATTGTAATGGAACTGTAAGGATCTGAGCAACTTATAAGCATTACTTTTTCGAATATAAGATTTCACTAAAATAGATCAACCTGAAATCTAAATCCTCCTGTTACCTTCCAGAAGCAGCACATCTGAACTGTACATATTTACTTCCTACTAGGATTTCTCTATCTTTGAATTTAGTTACAATTGAAGGTCCAAATGTTGAATTGTCAACTAAAATAGAAATAATGATATCATTATTGGGAATAAACAGGATAAGGCAAAACAAAACGAGAAACTTTCTCGTATGCATACAGGGGTTTATCAATAAAACTGATCGCTTGAAAATTTCGTGCGGGAACTCCGTGACCCATCAGCGACTCGAAACAACTATTCAAACGACTCTTGGAAAAAGTGTTTAGTTTAATCACTCGTTCGCTTTGCCCAATCGTTCAATTTCTGTCACATCTGGAAAAAATACGGTATGCACGTGTATCCCATAAAATAATCTACGTATCTTAATTCAAAAATAAATCAAAGCGATTTTTCATGGATAGGTTGATATTCAGCAAATAATGCAGAAGAACCTAGGGACAATGTTAACCAGACTTATTAGTTTGGTACAGATTTGGAAGCCTAATGGTCTTGGTTTGTTTAGGATTTTTTAGGTCAAATAAAGATGTGATTCACCGAAAAAATTAATAGTAAGCAAAACTTAAAAAGGACAAAGAAATTGTCAAAGAGTTTGATTAAGCATTTTCTAGTCAGTTGGAATATTTCGAAGGCTTAAACCTGGGCGATATCGACTAGTATATTTCATTCCACAGTTTGTTTGTTCTTTAACTCTCAAACGGTGGATTATTTTTTGAAATCTTGTAGGGTCAATCTACTTAGCGTACGATTCTGCGTAATAACCTCATAGAACCCCAACAAAGGCTCCCATACGTAAGGCAACTGGACTATTTTGCGAGTATATACCAAAAAGTAACGAATCTTCAATCTAGGAGACCACCTGCGAGTGGAATGGTGTGGATGGGACTCTGCAAGGACCCTGCTCCGGTGAATTCACTGTCAGCTTGAGCGAGATAAGAGAAGGAACAAAGCGGGGATGGATTGTTTGCTTGTTTGATCATTTTTCATCAATGTTGTAACTGACAAATTTGAAATTGATTGTGGACGAAAACTTGAAGAACATGCAAACGTAGGGTTGTATACAGTGGCGTAACGAAGGGGGTGTAATAGGTGCAACTGCCCTGGGCGGCACTTCTCTGAGGGGCGGCATTTTCGGCCATCAGTGTCCTGAAAGCGTTATGGGGTGTAACAACCACCATAAATACTTTTCAATTATTTCCCCCAGGCGGAGACGGGTGCAGACAACCCAGGGAGATTTCACAATCTGTGTAGATTTCACAATCTGTAACAGCCTGGGAAATTTGACTTCATTCCGGGAGTCGGGCACTTTAAGCGTTGCCATCTTGGAATTTGACAAAGGCGTGGGAGCTAAAACGTGAAGCTTCACAGCTTCATGGGTGATTTATGGTAGGCGTCATATCTGTTTAAATGGAGTCATTCAGCCTCGGGCGGTAATTTGCCTCGTTACGCCACTGGTCGTATACGTCACTATTAGCCGGCTAAGAGTTAACCCCAACTGCAACCAACTTCCGAGAAGTCAATTGATTACGTCCACCAGAAACAATCTCAGAAATCTCAGATGAATCTAAAATTCAAAATAACAAAATCATGTGACACTGTCTGTTCCTTACGCCTCTTACCATTACTTCCATCAAGAAGAATTCCATGAGATAAAGTTGTAAAATGATCATTCAAGGACCATGCGCATTCCAAAATGCACATATATCCCTCGCCGTTTTCATTAAATTCACGAACATCACGCTCTTGAACAGTCGAGAAAAATAAGGTGCCATCCTCTAAAAGGACACGATTGTTATATTCCTGAATGTGACTTAAACCACTATAGACTGTGCTTTTCCCCCACTTGTAGAAACACCCACTGCTGTAGGAGTGTTCAGGGCACTGCAGACGGTAAGGTTGTCCGATGATCACCTTGCGAGTTTCCTTTGTCTTGCCAGATTCAAATTTTCCACCAACTGTTAAGGACAAAAACTAATTAATGCTATTATAAAAGTTATCTGGTGGAAATGACCGCTGACGCGCATGCAAGGTGGCAGTCAGAATGGGTCACGGTCTTTCCCATGTTCATTCTGACGCCATTTTAGCAAAACCCATAGTGCTCTGACACCCAAGAAAATTATGAAAAAGTGTCCCAAAACCAAGCTGCACAATCATCAAAATCCTTTGTCTCTCTACTACTGACTCTTCGGTGAGGGTTTGGATTAAGAGTAACGTATACTCCTAGTACTAATAAAGCAAGGGATTTAGACAATTTAGCAATTATATGATTCGTAAAGTCTTTATATTCATGATCTTTAATGAACCCTTCTGCATACAGTTGTTCGATGATTTTGTGATACAAAAGAAAAATCGTAATCAAAATTTATGGTCGCAACTAGTTTGAAAACGAAACCTGATGAAAATACTGTTGGCCTGAAAAAAGATCTTAGCAATAAGTCCAAGAGATAAATTTTAGCTCGATTAAACCTAATATATACCGTTTCATCTCATGACAATGCTATTCAAGTTTGTATAACACGATTCATAAGCATTGCTAATGAGCGGCCTAATGTTAGGCTGAATGTGACTCAGTGTTACGCCGATCAAATAAAATCGCATGTTCGCACTTCACCATTCAGCATTCTTTTGGTTTCGTTTCTCCTTGGGCAGCTACACTATGATTTCCAAGACATGCACAAAGTCTTAATTTTACATGTATTTAGCTCTTTAATATTCAGAACATAAAAGGTAACTTGCACTGGTAGTCGTTTGATGCTGGCCTATAATCAAGATTATATTCATGCTGGCCTCCGATTCTTCTTAAATTTATCACTTGCCCACCAAAATTTATATTGTGAGGGATAGTTGTGCTATTCCCCGGCTGGTCCCCACACAGATGGAATTCGACATTATTCAACAAGAAAATTAATTTCATGTTAGGGTTTGTCCTAATCAACTTTTTTTCTTTCCAGACGTCTCCCTTTGACCAGCAGAATTATCTGGCGTTTGGTAGAGTAAAATGTTCTGAATGACGTTACCTACGGTAAAATAAGAGTCTCCTTAGCCCAGGAAAGACTAGATTGCCGATGTTACAGGAATGAATGACCCCCAAGGATGAGTTATCCTAGGTTACTTATTACTAGTGATGAATTACTTGTCCAGGATTGAATGACCACCTATGGAAAATGAAACTTATCCTAACCCAAATCGAAACTTAAATCTTAACCCTATTCCTAACCCAAATCCGAACCCCAACTTTGAGTCCAACCCTAAACCTAACTCTAACATTGTTGTCTACACATGTTATTCAGCCCTGAGGCTGGGGTCACCCTTGAGTCACAATAAATGATTTTTAGGTGACCGGGTCACTCATACCCATGACACCGCCGAGATCGAAGTTTTTCTAAACCATACCTTTAAATTTTACTTCAATCTTTCGACCAAATATTGTTCCAAAGGAGGAAGAAACGAATGGCTGATAAATGCCCTGATAACGTAGGTCAACTTTAGATTTATCAACCCAAAGATCAGCGGTGTCAAAGCTTCTAAACTTTAAAGAGTACTCTCGGTCAACCAAAGTACCATTATGATACCATCTAAATTTGGCATGACTCGGTTCAGATACGGAGCAACTGAGGCCGTCAAAGTGACGTTTATTGCCATAAAAATCTTCTGGTTCATGCAAAATCCGCAACTCCCCTTCTCCTAAAGAAAAGAAATGTAGAAATTGACGGAAATATTTGTAAATATTTCCAAATTATTATATTATATTATATTATATTATATTATACATTATATTACATAATATTACATTACATTATTTGTTATAATATTATTAAATTATTACATCAAATTTTAGCCAAATAGCGTAAATTTATATTACTGGAAGAATGCAAAAGAAAAAATCGGAAGAACTCATACGTCAACCTTATAAATCAGCGAAAACCAATCGAAAAACGCGTTGCCTTGAGCCGGAATTGGGTTTGCACCTACAGGTCATAGACCGCTGTTCCGAAATATCATACAAAACCATACATGTTTTTGCGTTAGCCGTTTACCCCTTAAGGAGTGCAATTTGGAGTTTCGAAAGGCAAGGATTGGAAGGTAGTATTATGCAAACGTCTTGACAATTTTTTCCTTTCCCGAATGCATTAGATTCCCAAGGGGTTTTGAAAAATAAGGGGACACATAGGACTTCCCATAAAAAGGTCAGGGGTTGCGGACCTTTCATTGTCACTCCCCAGTTGCACCCTTGTTTAGCCTTGTTTTTAAATGAATGGATAGGATATTCCTGATAAGGTACACGCGTTAGGGGTGGATCCAGAAATTCAACGAATGTTAGGCATTCATACTCGATCACGTAAAATGAAGCTTTAGATGATGGAGGAAATTTTCAAGCGTCGAAATTTTATATTTTTAAGACGCAACCGGAACCACCTGCAAAAAATGCAGCTCTAGGACTTCTGACTGGAAATCCAACCCGTGGCACTGCGAATCTAGTGCAGTGCACAGCCAACTGAAGTACAAATTCAAGCCGTTGCCAAGAACTTGGCCAAGAGTTCTATATTTATAATGGCAATAGTGCTAGTGCGGTAATAGGTATATTCAACGAACATTTGGTATTTGCACTCAATCACACGAAATGAAGCTAATATAGGGTGAGGTGAATTTCTGAGTATCTCTTATTTTTCGTGGATGCAGTAAGTTTTTTAGAGGTGTAAAGTTGGACTAACCAATGGACATTTTTGACTTAGCTCTACCTATCGTGACATAATTCATATAATAATTCATATAGCAGCATAAACTCGCTCTAGTTCAAACATCTGATGATTAGAAGGTATTATGTCCTGTAATTGTTCCTCTGTTTAAAACTTAGTTAACATCACTGAGCACAGTTTGGGTAGTTTTTTCGCAGCTCTTGCTTCCCTTGCACGGAACTCTGAAATAGTAACAGGATTGGCAGGATTGGAAAGCAGTGATGGGAATTTAAGATGGCCAAGCAACATTGAGGATTTTACCTGCCTCCATGGCAATAATGGTAATTGAAACAACCTTGAAAATTCATTTTGTTGGTAGGTGGGAAATCTAATTATTAAAATTCACAATTCATTCCATCTAAATTTAATACGTGAGTTAAACAAAAGAACTCCGCAGTATTTTCTGTTGTACATTGAACCATTGTTTTCTTGAAAAGTTCAAGAATTGTGAGTTAAAATGTTCTCAGACTGGTATTAAAGCGTAAGGTTTTTTTTATTTTAGGCTCTGTACAACTCATGAAGACAAGTTAATGACTTGATTTTCCACTAACTTGACAAAGCTGAATTTTCGAAGTTATATCGAAGTACGGTTGTTGCCATGGAAACAGGGAAAGTCTTCACTATAACGTTGCCCGCTTATAATCCCATGATTGTTTTCTTACATAGGCGTAGAGTATAGGGAGACTAAGGGGCTTCAGCCCCCCAGAAATAGCTTGGGGGAACTTGGCCCTCCTGGGATTTTACATTGATATGTGATTCACGAATGGTAGCCTTACTGACGTACTGGTTGGGGTAATATAACCGTCAAAGCCTTATCATTTCTTCAAGCCAATAGTACTCATGATGCATGTGAGAAAATGAGCTAAATTCTATACCGAAATTTTGAAATCTTAGTGACAAATCATTCACCAATCGTGGAGTCGGGCATTTCTACTTCCCATAAGAAAAATCACCTTGGTGGGATCAAACCTGAGCATTAGGTAAAACTGGAGGCAAAACAACAAAACTTTCGTTGTTGTGTACGTAAAAACATGTGAAAAGTTTGGAGTCGGAGATGAACGTTTTCGACTAAACAGTCATCTTCCGGTATTAAAAACGACAAGTTGCGAAAATAAGGAGTTTAAAAAAAATCCAAGTCTTTTGTTTGTTTGTTTGTTTTTTTTCGATTGAAGTAACTGGGCAATACGACAATGTACTTCTTCATTTCCATTCGGGAGGGGTTTACTGCATGAGGAGTTCCTCTTTTATCTTGCATTTGAGTTAACAAAGTGCTGAGTAAAGAGTTCTCCACTGCAAAACATGGGATGGATTTTGTTTTAAATAACAGGCAGGCTTTGAATTCTGTGTCGGAATTGAGTATTTTCCTATCCGCGCTTAAAGTTGCACATGGTTTCGTCAATGCAGCTGCTTCAGTAGCTGAATTTACCAGCTTTTAAAGAATATTAGATGGATAAGCGTTCCTATCTTTAAGTTCTTAATTTTCCTAGTTAGCAATGGGATCCCGGCTAAGTATCTCATTCTTCTTACAATATGGTATTTGTAAACAAATTCTTCAGCGTGCATCCAAGAGATAATCGGCAATTAATTTGTTATTGTTGTCCAAAGACTTACTCATGACTGATGAAACTCTAAATAGAGTTCTTAATAAACCGTTTTGGATGATCTCCAAAAAAATTCGTATCCACTTGAATGGTACCTCTGATTTCCAGTGAGTCGGCAACTTTCCTGATTTCTATTGCATGTTGCTGACGAACTTATCCAGGGGTGCAACCGGAAATTTCAAAGGACAGCGGTCGGATGGTAGTATCAAGGCACCGTCGGGGTGATTTTGATCATTTCGAGTCCAGTAATATCGACGTGGCTTTAGGCAATTAGGGCAAAAAGTTGTCACTAACAGGGCACAAGTAAGATCTCCGACAAAAAGTGCAGCGGATGCAACCTCCCACAACCCTCCCTCTAGTTCCGCCCCTATTATTCTTGCGAATGTTGTAAGAATTTGCCTTATCCAGATAATGATGAGGATCTCCCTTAACCGTAAAATTAATATCACAGTAGTGCTGGTTTAAAATAAGAGTTCATCTGGTTTGTCCCTATCTTTTTTAGAAAAACAACTATCCACATATCGGTCATAAAACTTGGGATTTAACAATGTCAATTTCCAATTTAGACATGAATATGTTGGCGCGGACAGATTATAGTGGATATCCCAAGCTACACCTATCAGCTTATCTGTAAAGGGGTCTGAATTTCTCGTTAGTTTGTGGAGTTTCTGGTTGATTTGTTGGGAAGGCGTCTGGAAAGAAGCAAGGAGCTGAGTTGAGGTGAACAAATTTATTCTTGGTGTAGATTCACATATTCATATGTTCGTGGATGTTCTCCAATCTGTGTTGAGCTTGACTTAAGATACGTTTATGCTCTAAAACTTGCCACCCTGATTTTTAGCGGCTGCTTTGAAGAAAGTCGGCCCAGATCAAAATATTTGATACAATGAAACAAATTATAGGACTCGTGCATGCAAAGATTTTCAAAAGCCTGCTATCACGTCCATTAATCGTAGTGTGAAACACGCCTTTATGCTTCGTTAAGCCTCATTCATATGTGAGCATAAGCATAAGCATTAGAACAAAACAAAAGGCAAAACAAAGAAATGAAGTCAAGCCTGCGACATAAGGATCGTCGTAATCATGAGCATAAGATCATAGTCCAAGCATAAGTGAAGAGTCAAACAAAAGACGAAACAAAGAAAAATTCTTGTTTTATCTTCGTTAGTCCCAGAGGAGATATCATGCATTGTGTTCGTATTGATCTTGTCTTTATGCTTATGTCATTCGTGTGAACCAGGCTTTAACTGTAAAGCAAATGTTCTATTCTGATTTCTATGTATCGTGCATACGTTATCATGTGTTCCTACGAAATATATGCCTTGGAATTGGGATATTTAAAGTCCCAATAATGCTACCCCCACGAACTCGAAGGCAGATGTTGTCGAATTTATTGGCGCCAAACTGGTGTGCTAGACGTATGAATTGACTTGATGACCATATCAACAAAAATTAGGTATCACTTGTCATGGCAACGCAAAACACCTGCTTCGAAATTGAAGTGTTGTGGGTAAGTGTATCGGATTAGTGGATGCGTGATCAGACAAGTCGATCATGTGTTTGGATCACGTTTTTAGTCTATCGTACTGAGCAAGACGATCAAATAACGTCTACAAGCAAAAACTGCGCCAGGACACGCTAAACACAACAGTGAAGACATAGAAAACAAGAAAACAGAAGCAAATTTCAAAATTTTTATGAAGGTCAACATTGCCTGGTTAGTGTTATTTCACTATTTCTTCAGCACTGTGTTAGAGCTTCATCCAAGAACGTTTCAAATGTTAGTATCTACAACGATATCTTTTGAAACACGAACTCAACAGAGCACGAACAGATTGTTGCTCGCGTACAATGAACCGAATCTTAAAGTGAAGCTTAAAGGCAAGTGGATGTTGTACGGAACAGCTTTAACGCATCAATGTTTTAGGCAAAATCGTTTGCACTACAAATCGTCGCTAAAAATCAAGTGCTACATCGCTCACCATAAACACAGCACGATTCCATAAATCAAGTTTCTCGGATATCAAGATAGCAAACGTTGGCTTACCTGATTTAAAACTGAGGATAACCGCAAGTAAAAAAATCAATGACATAAAGGACCGTGGTCGTAAGGAAACTCTTGAGATTGCAATAAAGCTGAAATAGGATAAAGTCACGATATTATTGCTTTCGAAGTGCAGACATTCGAAGTGATCGTACAAATGCCTGACAGAGTAAGTTAATGATCGTTATCAGCTGTTATCAAGCTAATGAATGTGGTGTTGTCACGTGTATGCAAATTAAAATAGTATGCAACTCTAAGGGACAAGTCAGAACTATGTGAGTCATTGTACTAAGAGCTGAATTTTCAAGTGAAATGAAAAAAAGTGCGAAAAATGCTAAAGCTTTGTTTACATGGTGTTTCACTTATCCTTAGGGGTGGTGTCAGAAGGGAGGCAGAGGGGACTACAGCTACTCTGTCGGGGAAAAGCTAACAATTCGTCGGAGAATTTTCACTGATGATAACACATTTCTGTAAAGATCATTTGGATTTAGGGGCTGATTACATGGGAACATTTCAGCCCTGGTTGAAATGTAGCCCCGCAGATTGGGTTGAAAAAACTTCCGATTACATGAGATATTTCAGTTCGGGCTGAAACTGAAATCGGAAGTGAACCCAGACAGAAACTTGTCGGTAGTCTTTGGTGTTTTGGCGATTTGCATCTTCCCACGCCTGTCAACCATCTTTTCAGCCCGGGCTGAAATTTTTTCGTGCGATCAGCCAGTGTAGCTCAAACCGGGCTGAAGTTTCAGCCTCAGCTAAAACTTTCTTCATATAATCGCGAGCTCCCTTTTCAAGTATTTTATTAGAAGGCCGATTTTATTTTTCATACACAAAAAAATTTACATGAATTATTCAATCTGTTGAACGTCAGAACTTTGAAGTTGTCCTCCGGATAGGTTGTTTTGCAAATGAGTGCAAGTGGTCTATTGTACGAACTATGAGTACTTGTGATCGATTTAGCCCAGAAAGATAACAGACTCTTCTCCTTATGTCTGGGATCCCTGGCGGCACCAATGAGTCCCCATCTCACAATCGTTAGTTGTTGCAATTTAGTTTGTCTCACACATAAACACCACTTGAAATTATATACATGGCGCTTGAACTGTTTAGTCGATCATGAATGAGGAATTCAAGCAGGTTTCTTGGCAGCATTGACAACTCACTTCCTCAAAGTCAACTCACTTGTCTGTGGAATCTAACTAACAATAACTTGGTGGAGGAGAAAGAAATCGAGGGCTAAAGGACTACTGCCCAACTATGATTTGAGTAAGAATTGTTAACAATTGTTTTTTATCTTCTAAAACAGTTTTTTTTTCTTCGCTATTTTTCAAGAATATAGAAAACATTAGTTCAGAAATAAAACAGTTCAAAATTTATTCGGGGACGTGCTTCTGGGGTAGACATGTCCCGGGATCAAGTTACGCCTTTGGACAATTATTTGACAACAGACAGGCCCACCCATGGGGGAGAGGCAACTGGGGCAGTTTGCCCCAGGCCCCAAGTGCAAGAGGGGCTCCGTTTGGCTCCCTCAGCATACTGATAAATTTATTTCCTTTATGTACCAAATGAAGATCAAATAACTGAATAAGATTTGCTACTGTCATCGAATCGACGCTGTTTATTCATTGAACGCTGGCCCTTACACTGAGCCAGGGCAGGACACGCGTGTCTTCTCCCGAATAGTTAACTTCAGGCTCTCCGGTAAATAACCGGGATAAAAGTGTTATTGTCAAGCGTAATATCGACCAAAATATTTTATGTAAGGGGGGCCCCCAAAATTCTAATTTGTCCTGGGTCCCACCCAGGCTTCTGGTAGGCATTTCCCAACTGTGCTCCCAAAATCATGAAAAGTTGCTTTTTTACCCTCAAATTTGTCCATTTATGCATTTAAGCTACATTTTACTAAAAAGTTGCTGCCAAAATCAAAAAGTTGCTTGAGGTTGCTGGAGGAGGAAAAGGTTGCTCAAATCGCCAAAAGTTGCTCAGAAGTTGCCGGGCACAATCGGGAAATGCCTAGGCTCTGGGTGGGCCTGACAACAGAAATGTACTAATGCAAACTTCCTGCTCAATTTCTCGAATAATGGGCTGTAAGTGTCTATCAACTGACTAAAGCCTCAAAAAATACTGGACAAAACCATGCATGCAAAAGATAGCTGCGCATTCTTTACGTGTTGCATTTCAAACAGAAAATGAAATGACAACAGCATGTTCGTTATGAACAATTGCATAAAAATGTGCGGGGTTAGTTTCCGCTCGAAACAGTAACAGCGACGCGTTACTCTTACAGTTTGAATGGTTCCTAAAGGTCAAGTGTATGCAAGCACATGCTCAACATCTTGATGCTATTCAGGGTTGCTTGAGTTTGTTTTTGGATCCGGGTTAAAAAAGGTCTATCTCAGTTTAAGTAGCAATGATTAGAGTTTACACTATATTTTGTTTTTTAAGCTTACAGCCCATGTACCCAGTCGTCATCACATAGATGGGAGCAATAACTATTAGTTAACTGCAACAGTAGTCTTCTCTCAGTACTGATCACCTTTTTGTAAACGTCATATATAAATTCAAATTATATATTTAAATTTAAATGAATAAATACAATAAATTAAAGAGTCACTCAAGTATCATTTTGGCGTTTGCCTTTTTGAATGACGATGTATTTTCATGGATTCTCCGATTTTCCAAGAATGGCAATTGTTCATCAGTGTTTGATCCGTTGGTCCTGATCTTAAGCGTGTTTGGCTGAGGCAGAAGGGTTGACTATAGTTTTGATACATCAGTTGCCGCGTTCTTTTTTCATCGGGTTTTTAGGTTGTGTTCGGTTTCACCAGTTTATGGTATACCACATTCGCGGAGAATGCGGTATACAACAGGTTTTATGTTGCTGATTGTTTTATCCTTGTGGGTATTATCTTCGCCCCTGACCCTTTACACATTAAACAATCTTCACTTACGAAAGTAGCATTATCTAATTCTATATAACCGTTATCGTACATAGCATTTTTTTAACTTTTTAATTGTTGGTGGGGAATATATTTTTAATGCTTGTCGTTACGTACATATATTCATTTACGCTCCCCGTATTTACTACCTTAAATCAACCCATTCCTACGCGAACTATAGCAGTTTGTCGGGGAAGTGTAGCTTTGTTCATGGTTATAACGGTAAAAAGTTGAAACTTGATGTTTTTTGAACTTTTTTAACGAGGGAATCAAGTTTCTACTTCAAAATGCTCTTAGACATTGAACCATTAACAGATGTTATTGTTAAATAAAATTTATGAGAGCGGTACCCTCTTCCACGAGACCATTCGTACCTCCAGCTACCCATACCTTTCAAAATCCCAGCAACTTCTGTTCGATTTAAAAGCGATTTTCTTGTATAGCAACATCACAACCTGAAGTCGATGTTCGTCTGGTAGATTTATAAGTAGCTATATGATGATCATGATATCTTCGCTTTAATTGAACGTCATAAACCGGAAACAAGCAAACGAAAGTAAATAGAGAAGACGGCGAGTAGGAATTGCTCAAAAAGAGACACAAAATCGAAGATGGTACTAAATTATAAAGTCATCGAAAAATCCAAGTAAATTTCGCCAGTCAAAAGCGACTCTTCATAATTTGATTGCTCATAATTTATGGGATAACCAAAAAGTCAGCCCAAAGTTCCCAAACATATACGACATTCACCAGCAAATTACACCTACATATACGCCAGGGAGTATTGGCTAACTTTTTGCAGGACAAACAAAATCGCATATAATTTAATGCCATCGAGAAGTTGATTAATCATTGCCTTAAGCATGGTTTGAACGTGAGCATAAGCATAAGCATAAGGACAAAACAAAAGGCAAAACAAAGGGATGAAGTCAAGCCTGCGACATACGGATCGTCGTAATCATAAGCATAAGATCATAGTCCAAGCATAAGCCAAGAGCGGAACAAAAGACGAAACAAAGAAAAATTCTTGTTGTCTTATCTTTGCAAGTCCCAGAGGAGATATCACGCTTTGTTTTTGTATTGATTTTGTCCTTAGATTTATGTCGCTTGTGTGAAGCAGGCTTTATCTGATTTACAAGACGAATGCTGGGCAAAACACCCAAATACTAAACCAACCTGATGATGAACTTTATGTTCGAAAACGTTTGTAAATAAACTTTTATCTTGTATTTTAGCTTTTAATGTATTTTAAATAATTTGGCGAAGATGTCACTTATTTTTGTGTTATGTAGCTTTCGGTCATGCAATACATCATCACATGTCAGTCAGGTGTTATCAACGCGAATGACGCTTACTCGCATATTTTTAAAGACTTACGGAATTAGTCAAACGTTTCCCTTAAAGTGGCACCTAAAGTTAGATGAAGTTTCATTCCACAGATTCTGTTTCATCCAACACTGTACATTGGCTTGTTATCATGGTGCTACGTCGATGAGAATGGTTGAACTACCACGGTTTGATTGTTCAAGACCGATAAGCGCTAATCCTGGATTAAAAGTTAATCTGTTTTTATTCTTGTATTTTTGGCATACCCTTTCAATCCAAAGTTCACAAAATGAAACATATGTTAATTCGGACCAAGTATTTCAAAATGCTTGGTCACTTTTCCATGCAGACTCTGAATGTTTCGGATCCACAATTTTCTACGAAACCAGGATTAATTATTTCCCGGCAAGGTCAGTCTTCTGTTATTATAATCTGTTCAACGCCAAGCGATTTTACCTGAGACTCATTCTGCAGGAAAAGGGTAAAGCAAGTCGTCTTTTGAACGATTGCCCTCATTGAAGTTAATTTTGTTTTGATGGGAAAATACACTGACGGCCGAATGTTATTTTACGGCCGAAATTTATTGCGTGAATGTCAACCAAATATTTTTCAATAACACTGAATGAACATAATAGATATGATCGAGAATGGCAAAGGATTGCGTGCATTTTGCAATTAACATGTAGTGCAAACATCCGAACTTGAATCATGCATATAAAGGCTAATCTACACGGTAAGGTCGATTGTCGCATACGACGATTCGTCGTGATTACCTTCCACCTCAGGCATCTCTAAAATAACGAGCTGGGTTCTCAGTGGAGCAGGGTTCCCAGTGGATAATGAGGGAACCAAACTCCACTGGAAGCTGACTCAGTGAGTTAGAGATGCCTGTAGAGGAGCCTATGCCTTGATGTATGCGATTTAGTCACAAGAGTTTTCAGGCGTATTCCAACATTCGCGAACAAACAGTAAACGTGAATTGTGCTTCTGAAGAGATTGCATAAGCCATGGCGAAGAACTGGATTTAACAATCCTATCGTGTGGATGAGATCCTTTCGACGGCCTAGTTTCTTGCAGTTTGCCTTAAGACTCGGTAAATTTGTACGACTTGTAGTTAAAGGATTAACTCACCATATATTTTTAACATATTCTTGTCGAATGAGACTGTTTGGTACCATTTACAATAAGACAGAATGCATGTTTTGTATGCTTAAGAAATGTAATGAGTAGACTATCGTATATCGAATTTAAGAGCAAATGCATATGACAAAATAATTAGATAAGACCCATATGGTATTTAGTTGTTGCGCGTAAAAAAAGTGACTGTTTGTACATGCTAGATTAACGTTGACACTTAGCTACGCTGCTAATTTAAACAAGCC
The DNA here is from genome assembly GCA_030142905.1 of Heliopora coerulea. Taxonomy (NCBI): domain Eukaryota; kingdom Metazoa; phylum Cnidaria; class Anthozoa; order Scleralcyonacea; family Helioporidae; genus Heliopora; species Heliopora coerulea. Next base: position 2,026,039 of record JASJOG010000022.1, read on the forward strand.
GTCTATTGGATGATCTTGGTATTGTTGTTGATCTTTTTTCCAATAGAATTACGTCGGCGTTTGAAGAGACACCATTAAACCAATCCGTTTGTAAATAAAGCTGGTATACGAGAGGCTACGGGAATATCTGTTGTACTTATTATCCAGTGATATGTATTTCTCTAGCAAAACACAATAAACTCTCGGGAAACTAATTACGTTTTCAGATGCCATCTGTATTCTTGACGTAAGTGTATTTTTGCACATTGCCGTGTGAAATGATAATTGATGTCCAGGAGGTAAGCCTGGATCACACTTGAACATAGGCATAAGATTAAAACGAAAGGTAAAACAAAGATATGAAGTCAAGCCTGCGACATAAGGATCGTCGTAAGCATAAGCATAAGCCAAGAACGGAACAAAAGACAAAACAAAGAAAAATTCTTGTTGCTTTATCTTCGCAAGTCCCAAAGGAGTAGTCACGATTTGTTTTCGTATCGATCTTGTCTTTATGCTTAGGTCGCTAGAGTGAACCAGGCTTAACAGATATTAATTTAAATTTGGACTTGAATAACCAGTCATGCAGAACCGTGCTTGACTATTTCCGTGTCGTCTGTTTCGACATTGAATGCAGAACAAGGCAACTGTCAACTGTTACACGACTTTACTACCCGATTTTTCTGCATTTTAACCAAGATTATCCGTCTACTTCGATTAAAATATGGCGACTTTCTCTTGATATTAAGTAATTCTACTTTACATAAAAATAATCTGAACTTGTCGTACAAATTACAAGTCGTCGATTGTCGTTCAATACTCCACCGTTGACGTTCATTTTAGCTCAGTGTATAAATGTGGTATACGCTCCAAACAATTTCGCAACAGATGATAATTGCTGTCTCTTGGACAAGAGAATCTTATTTTGCAAAAAATCTGTATTTCTTTCTTTGAAAAAGGATACCAACAAAACTTAGCTGCTCTAAGTCGATAATCGGCCTGGATCCACAATACTGCAATATGGCACTTCTTGTGCCGTGCTATTGTTGTAAGCGTCGACAACACACAGACAAATCAGAAGTAGTCAGATTTCTTTTATCGCAGATGTTACCAGGGAATTTCTAGTAACAGCTGTGACGTGTTCAGAGTTATCTGTACATCGATGTCGGTGGCAATCAAAATTATCAAATTCAATAGTTGCCAGAGGTTCAGGGGTGTGAATTTGGTGTAGACTCACTGACATATCCCTAAATACTATATAGCATATTACTTCGTTTAATCTTGTCGTAGTTAGCTCGTAAGTAACACTACTGGAAAAGTTTTGCTTGCTATTACGAGATCAACATCAAGAACTGAAAATGAATTGTACTAAGATTTACCAAATCTCTTCTTACATAGACCATATTTTTATTTCTCTGACATAAAAACATTTACAATATATTACTGAATACTACCACGTCTAGAACGCTATGATAAGAAACTTACCAAAACATGAGGTTAAGATCAAGGATGACGTGGTCTTAGTTGCAATAGAAATTTTCTTTCAAAACAAAGAGAATCTATATTTCATTTTGATTCCCTAGAGTATTCTCGAAGCGGTCCTGTTTTTGCATGTTATCATAACGAGATTAACGTTCTTAATGTGGAAAGCGAGTGGCTGTTTTAACGAATAGTGTTGAACCACTGGCCAAAATTACTTTAAAACATTTGTAGGTAGCAAAAATGGCATCGAGAACTTAACAACGTAACTGATGCGTGGTTTAGCTTCATGTGCTAAGTTACTTCCCTTGCTGCTTTCGTACCAACCTTCGCAAACTGCTCAATTTCAGATCTGACAAACATACTTCACGCATATGTACGCATTAAGAATTGATCTAAGCAACAAATGGCTCAAATAACGGTAGATTTCAAGTTATTAAATGTTCATAGTCTTACCTTTAAAATCGATAAAATCAACAAGGAGAGGAAAGAATGGCTAAGCTGCTTAAAGTAGTTTAGTAAAAGCAAGTCACTGGATCGTTGAACACCTTTTAGATACGTTTAAAGAGAATTTACACTCCTTAAGAAACTCATCACTTTCACTATGCTACCCAAACATATGTTGTTTGAGTTCATCTCAAGATTGACAACAAACAGCTTTACGCACGTATTGTCTATTTCCGGTTGACTGTGGACGAAATTTTGTGTCGTTAGACACATTGCTCCGTGATTCTGAGCCGTAACTTTCTACTGCGCCATTCGAATATACTTTACGCTTTAAGGTTTTAAGGAAATGAATTTTGCACTTAGAATCATTTCTAAATGCTTCATGGTCAGTCAGAAGTTATCATAAAACAGTGCTAGTCAAGGTACAATGCGTACAACCAAAAGTTCAATTGGCCGTTACTTGCAGTGAGAAAATACCCTCCAGAAAGACAAGAAATTTTAAAAAGAAAAATACTCAGTAAGAGGAGTATCTTTTGAAAAAGTTACACCAGCGAATCTGTGCTACAAAAATGACAAACGTATTCATAATGATAGTCAAAACTAAAAGATTCTTTAGCAACCATAGCTAGCAAAGTTAATTGCGTACAACATTTAGTGTTTAGACAAACCAACCTTTTGGGAATATAGCCAAACGCTACGCTTTGTAGCTTCATCTTCGCGGTACACCCACAGTCATATATCTAGTAGCATACAACCTATCAAAAACATAAACAAAATTCAATTATATATACAAACTGAAACGAGATACTTAGAATTCTACTTTTTTCCATCACAAATTTTTTCATGATCATTAAATGCGTACGTGTTGCGACCTTAGCGCCCACATCCGAGGAAGTAGTTTGTTTGGACAAAGATGTTGAAAATATGCGGGATCAAAATGTGAAAGGACGGACGAAAGGGCTTTAATTATTCAATACAGGAAGGAAAACTTTTAATGTTCTAATTTTAACAAAAAATTTTTTAAAATTTTATTGCTTTAATTAAAAGAACTTTAGTTAACAAGGAAATAGTTTCACTAAAATTATAAAATTAAAATAGGCGAATTCGCCACAGAGGTAGAGTAATTTTTTGTCTTTTATTCAATCGACCAGTCGTGATTTTGTGTACCAGGCACACGGAGTATGTGCCCTATCAATCATCGTTTCGTTTCGTAAAACTGACCGTTCCGGAGATTATACGACATTTGATTGGTCGTTGATTATAACCCGAGCCACAAATTTCGGTCAATGGTCGGTATCATGAATACAAAGATCCATAAATGACGCCACCAGATCTAAGATACTTTTTGGCAGCTTTCCGTAAGTCCAGTGTAACACTGTTAACAAATTTTAACTTTCGTAGGCGGTACCGTAAAATACCTTAGAAATACAACATTTTGCTAGAGATGAAAAATGTGTAACGTCATTCCCTTTACGTTCTGTGAACGAACTATTCTAATAAAATACCTCAGTTGCTTATTTGTAACTGAGGTACCAGGCGGGTATCTTAAGTGAACGATAAAAACAAGAGCCAAGCAAACAATATATAAGATAATAAGCATATATAAGTATAAGCACATTTTTGAAAAGTTTCCATTATTTCGATCGTTTGGTTGCCCAGCATCATCACATAATCATTGATAAGTTATGTAAATATCCGCTTCGTCTTCCGTCCCACAAAACATCTCAACCATTTCTTTCCTGTCAAGGACAGGCTTCCGAAGGGTTTGAGATCTAGCGTGGTTTACTCATTTAAGTGTCAATGCTGTAATGCATTGTATGTAGGGTAAACAGCCCGTCATTTACACACGCAAGTCTCAGACCTTTTGGGAGTCTCCTCTGAGGGGAAAAGAACGTGCTGATCCTTCTCCTTCCAACATCCTCGCTCACCTTTCTGAAACCAGTCACTCAGCGTCAACAAAGGACTTCCGCATCCTATCCGCTAGCACCTTACCTTCTAAAGTATTAATTCGTGAAAGCCTTCTTATTCGTAAACTAAGCCGCTCTCTCAACGCTAATATCGGGTCTGTTCCTCTTTCTTTATTCTAACCTTCTAGCATATCTAACCTCCGCGCTCACTTTTCATTCTGTCATTTAATTGTCACGTATATGTCATGTAATATAATCCGTCTAGCTACCTATATATTGTAATTTAAGGATGTATCCGTGACTCTGATGATGTTGATGGTTGCAACAAAACGTTAGTCTTTCGCTAAATAAATTATTCTATTTGATCATGGCTTTGTTTCGCGTTTTGTGCTGGGCACTTATTGTTATTTTATGTATGAGATTCCCGCCTGGTCATTCGATTGCAAGATATGTATAGAATTACAACGATTAATGTTACAAGACATTTACAGGATGCAGACATATCAGATGGAGTAGGAAGGAAAAACAAAATAAAGGTAGAGTGAATGGAGATTTATTGGGTATAGACAAAACATAATAATCAGGGCAAAGTGGAGAGATCTAAAATTAAAAGAGAGTAAGGAAAACAGCTTGAGTTTCCATTTAGGCAAGGGTTCCCAACCTTTTTTCTTGCTAGATACCCTTGCATTTTTCACAAACACTTTAATCCCGTTTACACTGTAACATTTTGGGCATGCTGAGATCTATATATGCAGTGGTGCTTTGCCACGATTACCAAATTTTAACAAATTCGCACAGTTTACACTGTAAAAATCACGCCTATCGTGCCAAAAAATAGCAAAACCTGCGCCAAAATTTTAGCCGTGCCCAATATGTTAACAGTGTAAACAGGATTTTTGTCTACCCCATGTTCTGTCCTGGCATTAGTCGTTAAGTAGTCGGTAGTCAGGTAGTGAAAGTTCTTACTCTTGAAGCAGGTACTGACAATTAATTACCTTGTAGTCCAGCCGACACATGACTCCACTCCACTAGCTCCCTCCCATGGGAGAAGACTTGTACTACGTAGCTCAGATGTTGATCACTTGCTTTGATTAAATTTCGAACGGTTTTTACGGATGACAATTGTCGAGGATGCGGGAGCAAAAATCACTTGCCTAGCAGGATTTCTTGCGTACCCCTTCAAAACTCAATCCCTGGGCCCTGGGGTATGCCTACCTTAGGTTGGGAATCCTTGCATTAAGGGATGGATTAAATTTTTGGATTCGAAGACTTCCCTGATAAAGGGTTGAGACACAAAGCTAGACAAACAAGACTGAACAACAAAGTTATCGAAGGAATCAGGATGTCTGGGTCACAATGGTGAGATAGGAAACTTGTAGGAGTGGAACTTATGCACATTTTTCCATTAAAGGCCAAAATACCCAAGTGATCTGAGATTCGTGTGAACAGGATTCGGCATGTTTGGCCAAGATACATCGAACTACATTGTTGACGCTTAAATTGATGAACAATACGAGATCTCAGACTTTCGGAAATTCTGTCCTTAAATGGAAAAAAGTGGGCCAATTGAAGGCACGGACAACAAAGGGGAAGCTATTGTAAGAACCGAGAGAAATTTTAGAAGGAGAAAAGATTTTATCCGAAAAAGAATGAATGCAATTATCAAAGAATTTTTTAGAATAACCATTTCGTAAAAAAAAAAGACAATATCTAGCACTCAGTTGGGGATTTTTTTCGGAATTCTGAACGTTCATAAATCTGGCATCCCCCTTATACCCATCCTCTCTTCCATGATAATGATGATCGGTACTTGTTCTTATATTCTAGCAAGACTTCTTAATCAAAGTATGAAAGTCAAAGTCTATCAAAAACACGTATAAAAGACATAATACAGACCAAAAAAGTCCGGTTATACAATAGAACACCGCTAACTCGAACTATCAGGGAGAATGAGAAATAGTTCGAGTTAGTGAGGGTTTCACTTATCAGGGTGGGCGTTTAATATCAGTATCCTGTTAACAATCTGTAAGGTATCGTTGTTTTATGATTCGTCCACCATTACGAGTCATTTTTGGTACAATAAGAATGTTGGGCGATGCGCAAGAAAGAAGACGACCTGCTGAGAAGGACGGAGATGAGAATGTTGAGGAGAATTCTGGGGGTTTCATTGAAAGATAAGATAAGGAATGAAGAGATCAGGAAAAGGTGTGGGATCGTAGATGTTATTGAGAAGGTGAGAGAAGCAAGATTGAGATGGTACGGTCACGTTGGAAGGAAAGATGCAGCTGAGCCTGTTAGGAGCATTATGGAGATGGAGATTAAGGGCAACAGAGGACGAGGACGACCGAAGAAGAGATGGATGGACTGTGTAAACGAGGACTTAACTGTGAAGAAGTTGACTACTGATATGGCAAGAGATAGAAAGAAATGGAGGATTAGAATCCGAGCAGCCGACCCCGGGACAGTCTGGGACTAGAAGCTGGGTAAAAGAAGAAGAATGAAAGAAAGTTAAGAATATTTCAATTTTTCTTCAAGGGCAGAGCTGAATGTGTTGTCCTCAATACTTATATTACCATACTGCAATGTCTGCCACTGTGGCGTTGAATAACTATTTATAATGAAATGACTATTCCAGAATACATGTACGTGTTCAGTGAATGCTTGGCTCTTTTACATACGACTGTACAAATTTGTGAAAACCCTACAAAATCAACTGGATAAACTAGAACAGTTATTTTAATAATCGTTGCACACAGGTGTGTTAGAGCACGGAGTACCTTACCAGATCATCGTAAAACTTAAAACTATGGGACTAAAAAGTCCCATAGGTAAATTAACATTTTTCATTCAAAATTTTTGGCAGGTTGACGCTTTTCATCCAAAATTTTTGGAAGGATAACACCTTAATCCCTCGTTACCTTACAAATATGCCACTGGCAGAGAGGCAAACAGCTTCAGCAAAGTGAATATGTTCGGGAAGGTTTGTAAGCCGCAATTCTTAATACAGCAGCTTGTTTGTGGTCTACCAATCTTGTGGCAAAACTAACCACCACCTTCTCTTCCGGACGTGAAATTCCTCATCTACGATTGCTGAATTGAGCAAATAATTTGAAAAAAAAAACTACAGCTTGTTCAGTGTCCTGCATGGAGGAAGTTGATGCGGTCTTGGCAACGAGTACGAGTTAAAGGCTGGGAACGAGATAGAGACTAAGGTGCGCGTAACGGACCCTATCGCAGAACAACGCTTCTTAGAGTTCTCGGTGCAGGAAGGTAAGGACTTAAATTACGCTGAAGGGGGATTCATACGAACACCACGAACCCCCCGGTAACGGGTCTGGTGAAAACTCTACCTCGTGCGGTATTTTATAAAAAACTTGTTGGCTATTTGGGCAATTAAAAGGTTATCTCGATTGGGATTCGAAATCGCAGCCGTAGATGAACCGATCAAGGCTGTGGTGTCATATTTGTATATCTAGATCAGTTCAGTCAGACTAGTTTGACTCAGGTCATGGGCTCAAGACTTTGGTGAGTCAGGTTTTTGGTTAATTGGGTAGTTTGGTTACTGATAAACTCCGGGTAACCATCAATCAGTAATGTTTCAAGAAGGTGCTGTAACTACAGACACAATATTCTGTGTCTTATTGTAACACTTTACGCACAGTAATTCGGGTTGTCGTGTCCTGCTCAACTGGCCACATAATCTCAGTTCCCGCGCAAACCAATGTCTCTCAATATCAACTATCAAACAATAATAATATTAACTTATAAGGTTTCTCGAGCTGCTTTACCACCTATTATAACAAATACCTTACTTTTAACTCAAGTGCATCAAACTTCAAAACTCGAATAACCAATTTATTAGTATCTTATTTTTTAATCAGAATTTTATCCGTGAAACTCGGAATAAGTGCCTCCTTTGAATAAGCGCCGCAGCCAAGAAAAATACGGCGCTTACTCGGATGATGGTGAAGAAGCCATGTCCCCCGATGCTCAACCTCAATCAGATTTATATCCGATCTTGGAGAAAATAAAATAGTGACATTAATAGTGACGATACTTTAGCGTGCGCTTCGTTTTTCTTGTTCTGGTTGTTTTCGTTATTAGAAATAAAATGTAGTCATGTTCTATCCAGAATCGTTTCTTTCAATTAGTTTTAGTAAGCGCCGCCCTCAAACGAGGGATGCATTACTAAAAAAAATCCTTGTACATCTCTCCAAAAATACTCGAAAAAATCCAAAAATCTGGCCATTTAGAGGATCCAGAAAATCCATAAAAATCTAATTAGAGTTAACAAAACTATTAATTTCCAATACAAATTTGTAAAAAATTTATTAAGATCCTTCATAATTTTAGGGAAAATGATAAAAAAAAAAACTATCAAAATTTTGCAAATCCTGACGAAATTAGAGATTAGCTAAGCCGAGTGCCATTTTTAATAATAACATAAGAGGAGTTTCTAAGGCAGTGGACAATTTTCTTCCTCGTAACCGGGCAACAGATGGAAACGTAAGAAGTCGCCTCTCAACAGTTGACAACTTGACAACGTGGAATAGGTCAAATGCGCAAATGTTTCTCCTCATTTTTGGATTATTTCCGTGCAAACCTCTTCGATCTCAACACAACCCTGGGTGTTTATCCAATCACTCACTCTGAAAAAATAATAAATCTCGAAATTGTTTCCAAAAGAAACTTTTTTTAAGAAATCATCCTTTAATCATTTCTTACATCAAATGAAAAAAAAAAAGTGAATAAATAGCAGGAAATAACGATAAATAAATCTGCAATTACACAAGATTTAATTAGAAGAGGAATCAGGAAGAAATGTGGAGGGGCGGGAAAATCCCTGAAACTTGTGAATAAAATCCGAGAATCCGGCAAAAAGAATCATCAGGATTTTTAAATACAAGAAAATCTCGTACGCTTGCACTCGCCCTCGAATAAGCAGCGCATCAAATGAATCGTGAAATTTAATAAGCGCCGTGGTGCTTATTCGAAAAAATACGGTACTATTCAAACATCTAGCAGATATAAAAACTGGAGACAACGACCAAGGTTAACCGGCAAACAAAAACAAAATTTTAACGGGAACAAAACATCGAGGTTAAGAAGTTGACAGCGAAAAGGAATAATTTCAACTAATTCGGGAAACAGGAATTTCCGTTTACGTCATTTACTTATGGACTTAGCACGGCAATTTGCATGTGAGAGGCGTCGTTGAACATGCTGACTTCAAAGGTTTCTCGAAATGCTCAAGTCGCATTTCTGTGTTGTTCCTTTCTAGCATTTAATTTCGCTTGAGTGAGCTGAGGATGTTACTGAGTTGCCCTGGAATTACCCTGAGGATGATTCTGAAATGGAATGGAAGCCCTGCACATCCTCACGGATAAGCCTTTACCGGTTGCGAGAATCTCTCGTTCTGTTAAAATTGATTAAACGGGCATACCGTTCCCTGTTGACTCGATGCCTAATTTGAACGACAATTTGAAATTTGAAACCTGAAGATCATCAGTGTTCGAATCCCGCTGAAGTTGACTCTTAGTTGACTTTAGCAGGGTACGTTAACTGACGAAGTTCTTTCATCATGCGTCCAATAGATTATGAACATTTACCTCAAGCAAGAAGCTAAGAAGTGCTTCTTGATACGCCTGATATTATGTCAGCAAGTAATTTGGGATATGTTTTCTGATGATTCTAGGAGTTATGTCGTCACAAATTGTAAAGAAAAGTGAGTTTCTCCACATTACAGCTGCGAGGCCAGGATAAAACGACTGGGAGGTCCGGAGGCATGCTCCTCCGGAAAATTTTTGATTCCTAGGGTCTCTAAAACGCTATTTCCTGTATTTCAGGCGCGTTTTATGATAATTTGAAAGCCCCAGATCGAGTATTTTTTTATTATCACAAACCACGTTTACAGTAGATCGACAGGCAGGATCACGGAATTCACTACAATTCATCTCGACAACGATAAAATAGTCGAATATTATTCATAAGTACACCTTTTGCTGTTCGTTACCAGAAAATATACGGAGGTAGATGAACGATCTTCAAGCTCGATACTCAAAAAATGATTTCTGAGCCCCAGACGGGGATCGAACCTGTAATCTTCTGATGACCGGTGAGACGCTCTAACCATTGAGCTACCGAGACTCAGATGGTGAGCTAAGGTGCAAATTCGATATATATGTGCGACCTAAGCGGAAGCCACTATATATTAGTAATGATTGAAACAGTTTTATGTTTGAGAAACGCGAGAGCTTGAATATATTAAGGTAGATGAACGATCTTCAAGCTCGATACTCAGTTTACTGATAGTCACAAGTTTATTGCATGTCAAAAGTAGGCCTAGTTGGTGGGCGCTGTTCATACTCAATTCATGTGATTACTCCTGCCCTTCTAATTTCTAAACTTATCAAGCTTTTAACTCGTAAATGTCGCACGGTGCAACATTGTACACAGCATTGCGTGTGCAATTAAATAAAACGAATGAGGAGAATAATTCAAAACGAGGAAATTTGAAACGAAAAAATTTGAAACTATAGGTTAGTGAATGCCTAACCCTTTATTGTAGTTGCATTTATTGAGTGTGTCTGTTAGATTTTAACATAAGAATTATACCCTTGATAATTTTCTATCATTTTAAAATAAATTTCTTTTTTTTCTCATATGCAGTAGACACCCAATCAGTTACAGATAACTGTGAAGCCTTGGTTACTCGATGTGCCCTATCTAACATCGGAAATGCTTGTGGATATCTAAGATGCGTTTTACGAGTTGCTACTAACTTTGGTCAATGTCCAAGGGATTCGCCATACCGAAGAATTAGATCTTTGATACAGCAGTTGAGCATGCTCTGTTTTAGAATTAATGTTCCTCCTCCTTTTGGGTAAGAAAATGAATGTGATTATTTTAATTTTACGTCAGTTATGGTTTTTAAAAAATGTAGAATCTTCTTATCAACAATTGAATATTCTTAAAAATAAGAAAATCTCCATTTTCCCAAATCATCAATAATGTACTTAAGTACTTTACAACACCTCTCACGAAAGATCCACAAAACCTCTGCTGCTAACGTATAGGCTCTTTACTGCTATCTTCCATTATGGTCATTCAATTTAAAACATAGGCAGCAGAATGGGGGAACTGGAAGCTAGAGGCTTTCAGTGTTTCTGACGAGGGGGACTTATACTTTCAATATTTTTATGCCCTGGGCTAATAACATGCTAATTAGATTGCAGAACTAATGGTATAAGAAAGTTTTATCCGTTTTGATTTCTTGTATATAAAATCAAAGTACGAAAACGTTCTCCACATATTAAATTCTCTAAAGTTTTGGGCTGGAGGTCGGTGAATGCATCCTCGCTGTCCTACTATTAGTAAGAATTAGGCCCGGCCCATATCAAAACGCGTACCACCACCAATGCTTTACACAATGCCACTTCCTCCAAAACTGACTCTTGCAAATGATGGTGAAAATAACAGTTGATGGTAACACAGAGCTTCCCAAGTAATAGCTGGAAGTCGCGCCAAATGTAGAACATTTTGTGACCTTATGGAAATATAGCACTAATATGCATGAACAACGACGTCACCTGAGAGCTGCCCGGTAGGTCAAAAATACCGTACTGACAGACCACTAGAATCATATATCTATATTTACATATAAAAGCTATATTATCGACACACCTTTGCTTTTCTAAAACCCGAAAACTGTCACCGTAATCTCAGGAAAAGCCTAGGTTCATGATTTTGAATCTAATTTTTGTGTTTTCATGTCAATCGATCAAAACAGTACATGTAAATTCAGATCTTACTTTTTTGTTTTCAGCTGACTATGTTTTTAAATCTACCTTTTATAGGAAATAATCCCAACAGTTAAAGTGGATATGCAACATAGCTGGTATCCAAACAGTGTTTTATTGTATTTGCGTGTTTATTTCAAGTATAAATATTATTAGTGTATCCAGTGACATGGTAACGTAATAAACGAGATTGTAAAACCGTGGCTATTGATTTTCCGGGCGGAAAACGTAGACGTAATATAAAAATGAGAGCCCAGCTCACGATTTCTATGTGGACAGGCATAATGACAGAAATAGAACACAAAGTATTTAAAACAACTTTACTAACGTTTCGTTGCGGACGTGCAACATCTTCAGAGTGACTAATTACAAATGTGACTAAAACCTATATATCTATTTACACGTGATGATAAGTTACATGAGAGCTAAACAATGGGATAAAAGTGACAAGATGTAGGGTGACAGGAAATGGAGATGAAATGAAATGAAGTGAAAAGAGGACCACGTAGAACTAAAATAAAGAAAGGGGTATGGATGAGATGATTTCGTTGAGAGAGGGTCTAAATTTCGATATAAGTAAGCTCTCTCGTAGGAGGAGCTCAAAGTTGGAGTTTGAACGGCAGGAAGAGATGATAGTGAAATCATCAGGAGAGATGTGGTGACAAGATTGATGTGCGTGGGCAAGAACGCTTGAAAGGGAATTCGTTGCAAGCTTCCTTCCCGTCAGAGGCGAAACCCCCATATGCTCTGAGATTCGCGTATGAAAATCCCGACGAGTTTGGCCGAAATACAACGCTCTGCAGCATTGACACGAGTATTTATAAACAATACGCGACCTCATCAGCTTGAGAATTCGGTCTTTGAAAGAAAAGAAACCTGACAGTCGTCTGCCTGACTGGAAGATGAAACGCACGGTAACGTGTGGAAAAGCAGAGGAACATAGTTTAGCAATTTGAGTTCGGATTTGTAAAGAGTGTGAGCCTGTGAAAGGGAGAGAAAAGTTGAGAACAGTTTTGTCAGGTGTGTTTGAGTTTCGTGTGGGCGGACTGAACAGTTTATCGAGAGAGACTCTAATGCAGCTGTCAAGGAAAGTGTCAGGATATCCATTGTTGAGTAAAAGTTTTTTGAGGTTAAGTAACTCGGAATGAAAGAGTTGGTAAGAGGAACAGATTTTAAAATAACGATTAACTAGAGTATAAACCAGACCACGTTTGTAGGAAATGGGAATGAAACTGTCAAAATGCGTGAGATTGTAAAACCTTGAAATAAAATGTGTCTTTGCTCTTGTTGAATAATTGACGTCTAGAGGTGAATTGAGGGCAACCCCTCATCGGTCCAGTGTGACTGCAGTAAGAAACCGGAAATTCCGGAGAAAACCTGCCGTGTTTGGTAGAGTCAAACTCTTCTCACGTGTGAACAAAGCAACTTTAATCTAATTACTGCACGGAGCCAGAATCAAACTCTATAGTCAGAGTTGTAAAAGACACGAGCATTACCACTATGCCACCAGCCCACATATGAATATTTGTCTACCGCATACAAAGAAAATAAAAAGAAAACCCTAACAAAACCTATTAAATCCAATAAAAAAAGACGTGCGTGACACAGGTATAATTGTTCATGGTCGTCACCAAGATGTTCAAGACCTAGGCACCCATGGTTGGGATATCAAACACTAAAAATCCATTTGATAGACTAACATCTAAGAATTTGAGATAAAGGGGCTTTTTATCGCGATTACACCTATCGGCATAAGTATGGATGCTGGGCAAAAAGGACTCTTGAGTTTAAATATGACTCAAAAGAAGGTCTTTGAGCACCACTCTCTTCAACCCTTTTCGTTCTGGTATTAATGATCTTGTTTGGTTTGCAAAAGTGTCCCTTAAACTTTGCTGGTGCGCTCGAACATAAAAATAAATAAATAAATAAATAAATAAAACAATTTACATCACCATAAGCAATGGCCAGGATGCAAGCAGTGTTGAGTTTTACTTTAAACGTATCCTGGTGTCACAGGAATAAATGACCTTCAGGGATGAGTATCTGACGGTTACTAATTCCCACCGGTGACTAGTCTTTTTCTAGTAAATTTAATTAGTCCAAAATGAGAACTTAAAACAAACCCTAATGCTAAAACTCATCCATACCGAAATCTCTGACCTAACCCTAAATGATCATTATTAGCTATGAATCAGTATCAGGGTTGAACTATGAATATTTCTTAAGTGATGCGGGCGATACAAAATAAATTGCTTAGCTTAAACGAATGCACAATAAGCAATTGATTAAAAACAGCAATTTCTTTTGTACTAGTTTGGTTTGCTCGCATCTCGCGCGTCTGGTATGAATCGGAACTCTTGTTTAGTTATATGAGCCCGGTCGAACAGGCCAGATTTCTATTAGGGTGTACATGAGGGAATGCGAAAACATGCTGGGGGTTCTTGTCAGGAAAATTGAAAACAGTGATGGTCAACGTAGAATCATATTTGAATCCTTGCAGTCACTAGTGTCTTTTATGTTCAATCAATACAGTTATACATCTCTTTTGCAGTATATAAACAGAAATTTTTCTTGATAATCTGACACTGCCGAAATCAACTGAAAAATGTTGACTCGACCGGGATTTGACCTTGCCCCATTGGGATACCGGTTCGCGCTCCACCTGTTGAGCTATCGAGCTACAGGTGTTGGAGGTGAGTTTTTATCGAACTTAAGTGCACGGGATATTCTTGCAACAACTTACGTTTATCCATGAGATAATGTGATAGAAAAAAGCAAAAAAAAAAAGACAAAAAAAAAAACTTGAATTGAAACACTGGACATCCTCTCATGGATGTAACGTGTACAGCACGTCAACCATACGTGTAAGAGCTACGCGAGAAACCCGCGTTTTTTTGTTATTGTATCCTTGCACATTTTGACAATTATGTTAGAATCTACACGTGGTGGCAGTGCTGTCGTGAATATTTTCAATGCTTTAGCTGAAATATCACTGTTAAAGATATCTACGCCATAAGCGAGAGATCTCTACCACTGGAAATGTCAATGTTCGCACATTTACCGGTGCCCAAACCGCTAAATATCCATTCGGCCGAAGCTGCCGAAGAATGGAAGCAAATGCGAATTACGTGGGAAAATTATGCTCTTGCAACAGAGCTGAAAGACAAAGAACTACAGGTACAAGTCGCAACACTTTTAACGATTATTGGTAATGTTGCAAACCGTGTTTTTGAAACTTTTGAATGGACTGACGAGAATGACAAGACTTATATTGAACAAGTGTTAAACAAATTTGAAACCTACACGAAGCCAAGAATTAACCAACCACTGGAAAGGTATCGCTTCAATTGTCGCCAGCAAGAGCCCAACGAATCCTTTAACCAGTATGTCACTGCACTTCGACAGCTAGCTTGTAAATGTGACTTCAGTTCAGTCACACCCGATGAACTCCTGCGAGATCGTATACTTTTTGGAATAACTGATTGCACCGTCCGAGAGTGCCTTCTTCGCGTGCAAAATCTAACTTTGAAAAAAGCCCTGGATATCTGTCGAGCTGCGGAAATGTCACAGAAACAACTTAAGGAAGTCGAAGACCTTCAAGAAGAACAAGTAAATTCGGTTAGACACTATAAACCGCGCCATCCCCCGGAACCAGAAGACAAAACAAAGCCAGCAAACTGACCCCCGGAAACCACCGACGAGTTCAGGAACTAGAGGAACTGGGAACAAGCATAGTGAATGTAAATACTGTGGCAGCTTACACGAGTTTAAAAAAGAAATCCTCAAAGCCTATGGAAAAACATGCCGTAAGTGCAAGAGAAAAAAACACTTTGCTTCAAAATGTATGCAAGATAAACGACTTCACATCCCTGAAGGAAGTTTTGTTAAACAAGTTGACGAGGAAGCTGACCATGGCAGTGAAATATTCCAAATAACCAGTGTAAATGTTTTAGATGACTCTCAGCTGGTTATTTTGAAAATCGAGAATGGCAACTTTATACGATTCGAACTTGATACTGGTGCTCAATGCAATGTACTGTCTCTACATATTTACAAAGCTGCAACAAAGGACGTATACCTAGAAAACATGGTAACCGCGTCAACATCATCTATTATTAGTTATGGGGGAGCCCGCCACCTAGTGATAGGCCAAGTGAAGCTGAAAGTTTGGCGTGGAAACTACTATTGCTTCTTGATGTGTAACCTAGTTGAAGGAAACTCATTGCGACCAATTTTGGGCTGACGAGCCTGTCTTGGAATGAAGCTTGTCGATGTTTTGGATAACGATGCCATGCGGCCCACCAGTATTGAAGATAAAGCTGCTGTCTATACTACATAGTTACCGTCTCTTTCAAAGGAAGAAATCGTGATGAAATTTCCAGAAGTATTTCAAGAAGGAATTGGATTGATTGAGGGAGAGTACAACGTCAAACTCGACCCTGCTGCAAGACCACTCCAACACGCGCCTAGACGAGTTCAAGTCGCGATTCGAGAGAAAGTTAAGGAAGGAGTCTTTGGATGACTTGGTAAAAAAGAAATCATAGCAGAAGTCACACGACCAACAGATTGGATATCTAGCATGGTTGTGGTCCCAAAGAATGGACAACTTCTAATATGTCTAGATCCAAAAGATTTAAATGCCGCTATTCTGCGTGAGCACTACCTCTTCCGGTAATAGAAGATATCGCTACACGGTTACATGGAGCAAAAACGTTCTCAGTCCTTGATGTAGCCAATGGGTTCTGGCATGTAAAACTCAGTGAACAATCGTCTTGCTTAACCACGTTCCACACCCCATTTGGACGTTACAGATGGTTGCGTATGCCATTTGGACTGTCGTCTGCCCCGGAAGTATTTCAATGAAGAATGCACGAATTAATCGAAGGCTTGAAAGGAATCGAGGTCATTGCAGATGATTTTGTGATAGTTGGTTACGGTGATACACAAGAAGCAGCAACAGCATCACATGATCAAAGATTGCCTTTTTGGAACGCTGCAAAGAGCGTGGGATTAAGCTAGCACCAGAGAAGATGAAACTGCGCCGTTCAAGTGTACTATTCATAGGACACATTGTAATGAACTACGAACGTTTATTTACAATATATACAAAACTGTTAACGAGGTTCGACACTGGCTTATCTTTGTCACATAGACCACACCTCAACAGGAAAAACAGAAAAAAGAAAAAAAACCAAAAAAAAAACCGCAATACATCCGGTTTCTTACACCCCCGAGGGTATCATTTGTGGTACATGAATGATAGTTTAATAATATGTACAACATGCAATACAGTATTTGGTGCTTAAAGCTGATCCTTTCTCAACAGTTCTTCGATCACAGTTGCATTTCTTCTTGGTCTCGTCGGTTCCATCGGATTTTGTGCCACAGGATATTCTATGTCCACTACAGGGATCTGATTTTCTTGCTCTTTGGTAGAATACAACTCTAACGGTATTAGGAGCTGAATAGGGCGTCTTAAGTAGGTCGACTTCCCAATTCAGTGTTGAGCACACGGATTCTTGCAGATCTAACCACATTATCTCGACTTTTGATCAATTTCTCCACTCTTGCCAATTTCCAGAACGCACGTGATGATTTGTCATTTTTTAAAATGACAATGTCTCCGACACCAATTACACTCTTATCTGATCCCCTGGATACTCTTGAAGATTCTCTCAAACTCAGAAGGTATTCTGTTTTCCAGTGGTTTGTAAATTGATTCAACAATCTTTGATGATACTTGTCTCTTCGTGTGAGTGCTTGACTCGTACTGATGATCTCAAACTGTTTGTCATTTGGTGTAGTAGCGACGGTACGTCCATATATCAACGCTGCTGGGGTTAATGGATGAGATACACCTTGTTCATCGTCATACACGTACGTCAAAGGTCGATTATTCAACTTGGCCTCTATCTCAATCAATAAAGTACGCATTTCTTCGAAAGATAAGTATGCTCGTCCTACTGTCTTCTTCAAACAACGCTTCACGCTTCGTACCATTCTTTCTCAGAATCCTCCACGCCATGGGGATTTCTCTATAATAAAATCCCATGCTACTCCTTTATTGACTAAATATCTCTGAACTTCGGTAGATCTCGCAATCTTCTTTACTTCTTTCGCGGAAGACTTGAAAAAAAAAACAAAAACGCAATACATCCGGTTTTTTACACACATCGCTTCTGCAGAAGGACTTCGTCCAGGTCCTGCCAAAGTAGAAGCAATAAACAGAATGCCTAAACTAAGCTACGTGCGAGCCATACAGCGACTGCTAGGCCTTGCACAATATCTTGCTAAATTTTTGTCTAAGTTGTCAGATATTACGAAGCCTCTGCGCGATCTAACCCTGCAAGGAGCTACCTGGAACTGGACCAAGAAACATGAAGCATCATTTCAAGCTCTAAAGAAAGCAGTTACTGAAGCCCCAATTTTAGAGTACTAATCGCTTGACAAAGAAGTAACCATACAGTGCGACGCCTCCCAGTCAGGACTCGGTACTGCCCTGTTACAAAATGGTCATCCTATAGCTTTCGCATCAAGTGCTTTAACGCCAACTGAGTGCAAATATGCGCAAATTGAGAAAGAGATGCTCTTTATCCTGTATGCATGTGAACGCTTTGATGCATATACCTATGGTCGTAATATCATCACAGTCGAGTCAGACCACAAGCCTTTGGAATCAATTTTCCGAAAGAATCTTCTCCTTGCACCCAAACGATTACAACGCATGATGCTCCGATTACAGAACTACAACCTTAACGTTGTTTACACCAAGGGTTCCACACTGTATCTAGCCCATACCTTGAGTCGAGCGTATCTCCCACTGGATGAACGCATTGAAAGCATCAACGCTTTGAAGCAGTTGATCACACCGAAGCCCTACCGGTGAGCCATACACGCCTCGACCAAATCAAGAAAGAAAACGAAACCGACACAGTAATGAAGAAACTAGCAGAAACGATCTAGTTCGGTTGGCCAAATAACAAGAAAAACGTCAATAATGAAATACGTGCTTATTGGGATGTAAGAGACCAACTGACTATTCAAGATGCATTAATTTTCAAAGGGCAACACCTCGTTGTACCTTCAACTCTTCGAGGAGAACTTATGAAAGTAGCTCATGCCAGCGACATTGGTATAGAAGCATGCCAACGCCGCATTCGTAATACACTCTACTGGCCTCGAATGAACTCAGAGTTCAAAGAATACATGTTGAAATGTGACATTTGCTTACGACACAGCAGTGCCCAACAGAAAGAGCCGCTTCTCCAGCACGAAGTACCAGCCCGACCTTGGACAAAAGTCGCAGTTGATCTTTGCGATTTCGATCACAGACAGCTGCTAGTAGTCGTTGATTACTCTAGCAACTACATCGAAGTTGAACGCCTAACCTCTACAACGTCACCTAGCGTCATCAAAGTTTTGAAAGCAATGTTCTCTCGTTTTGGAATTCCAGATACCATAGTATCTGACAATGGTCCACAATTTAGTTCTGACGAATTTGTTACATTTTGCCAGAAATGGTCAATCGAACATGTGACATCATCCCCACATTATCCACAAATCAATGGAAAAGTCGAGAATGCTGTGAAAACAGTTAAAACTGTTCAACAAATGCAAATCATCGGGCCAGTCAGAATATCTTACACTCCTGGATTGGCGTAATACTCCGAGTGAGGGGATGAAGACATCACCAGCACAAAGACTAATGGGACAACGTTGCAAAACACTACTATTGACACCGACTACCTTTCTACAACCTCTTTACAATACAAGGGATGACGTGCAAGCACTTCTTAAACAGAAGAAGAAACAGCATCATCATTATGATGAGCATGCCAAACCCCTTAAACCACTGCTGCCAGGAGATATAGTACATTTTGTACGCTCTTTTATATCCACGAATTACTCGCGGCTGCTAGGCTGCTTTGTAATCAAAAGTAGCACTAAAAGCTCGTGCACATGTTAACTCTTTAGGGGCCAATTATTTTTATAGTCTTTTGAGTGAATCCACTTAGAATGCGTTTCTGCGTGATATGCTTATTGAAGACCAGTTGAAGTGTCTCGCCTGAAAGGAAACTGGACAATTTTGTGTGGGTGGACCGGTGTGGGTGGGATCCTGCAGAGACTCTCCTTCCGTAAATTCATTGCCCCTTTGAGGGAAGTAGGGGGGGGGGGTACGAGCAGAGAGGAGAGCTCCTTTTGGTCGCTTGTTTGGCCATCTTTTAACAATTTCATGACTGGCTAACAAAAAACTTCAAATTGTTCCTGGTCGTTTGATTTGTCGATCTGTTATCGATGAAAACCTCAATACCAAACGTAAGGTTGTACACAGTCCTGTTGGCTGGCTAAGTAATATTGAAAAAAAATAAATTATTCCAGTAAACGGACCAGCTTAGCTCCTTACTGTTTAACTGGGAAATTTTCGTCCTGTCTCCTATTCAGATCCCAGCACATTAGAAGAGAGATCTCGCCTGTTGCACTTCCACGTGCAACAGGAAGAGAAATTAACAATAAAATGGCAGTGGAGTGACGTCTAGCTCAATCAGCTATCCTACTTACTAGGCTAGCTCAACTTTTCTCGGGGAATTTAAAAATTGGTATGCTTGGGCGTACATGTATCTACCGCGTAATGGGTCTTGCGAACTGCGATTGAATGGGACATGAGTTGGAACTAGATAAATGTTAGTTTTGTGAATATGTGAACGATACTGGGGCTTGAAATGTCTACCAGGAAATGCCATTGGAAACTTTTCCACACAAAAATGATAGAATTAAGCAGCGTAGTTTAATTATTGACTTTTTTTCCTTTCTGAACCCGGAAAGCAGCTTTGAGATTGACGGTGCCATCGTCCGAGAATTTCCCGGTTATTGGAAAAGTAAACGATTTGTATGGCACTGAGATTACTTCGCAGTAAGAGTAAGTTGACTTGTGCGATAGGGCTACGCTAGGGCTAGAGTTATTTTGGCTATAAGTGAAAGCTTTCAACCTAGTTATCAGGGGGAGAAGAGTTATGTCGACATCTGTGTTTTATGAAGTGAAAACAAGGCTAACTTTATGCCTCCGAAGGTATATTAGGTTCCCACCGAACAGGATTGTTTGTCTTCCAAAAAGGATTATTCTTTTCGTTTCGCCAACGTAGGTGACTATAATTTTGTGTACAGAGTTCAATCTCCTCGAACATGCATGACAACAACATATCTACTGCGTTCTGATGAGTGACCATCAAAAATAGTTTCCAAAAACGACAAAGCATCATTCGCCACAATATTCTCAAATGGCATGGTATGTCACATGGTCACTGTTATGACCTTCATATTCCAGTTTTGTTTTCAATAAATGACAAATTGTTGCATAAACACAAGATCAAGGCAAGACCTTTCGAGCAAAGGCCTTTCACTCCGACGAAGGATCTTCGTTCGATACGTCAGTACCCTGACTTTTCTGACATTTTACACTTGGTCCAGCCCTGCCTATCCAATTAATGCATTAAAGTGCATTTTCTTTGTATTCAGTTACAATTTTTTTTAAAGGAGCTCAGCTACGTGAGTGGCCCAGTTGAACTAGGCATTCACTTAATTATTGACTGTTATTGCCAAAAAAACATTCATTTTACAAGAAGTGGGCCAGCCTGGCTAGCAAAAACCTCGCTTGGGCAAATCGGAGTGCCTGGTTAGCCTGGCTCAAAATTCCCCGTAAAAATGTGTCATCCGGTTAAAGAAGCAAGAGCATATACTGTTTACTTCAGGATCATCCTCATGAACATTGCTACACATGACACTGCTGAAGTCTACTGAAAAATGTTTGCGCCAGTGGGACTTGAGCTCGCATCTTCGGTCCACCGCCCTACCTGTTGAGCTATATAGTAATATAGCTCAAATATATAGTTGTGTATATAGTAATATATTTAGTATTAATATTTTAGATGTAAATATAGTTATTAGTTAAGAATGTATTTTTGTACTAAATTAATGCACGGCCCTTTGAAAAACAGGAGACTGAATAGGCCACCGTGCTAAAATAAATTTAAGTAAAGTAAAGTAAAGTAAAGCTATCGACTCCACAGGGATTGGAGATATGTTTTTTTATCGTAGTTAGCGGAATATTCTCGCAACAACTTAACGCTTATCCATTGTGTAGATTCTAACATTTATAATTGTCAAATTGTGCAAGGATACAATAACAAAAACACTCGGGTTTCTCGCGTGGCTCTTAGCACGTATGGTTAACGTGCTGTACACGTTACATCTCCCTTCTTTTAACAAAATTAAGTCTTTACGTCAAGGTACAAGAGCAATAACATTTAAGAGTAATATCAGCAACGGTAACTAATTCATATCTCGAATCTGTCATTCAGTTCAGTGTTCTAACAGGTAATCTATGCGTAATCAATTAAACGTTCGGGTGGCTCGGAGATACGGCTATATCTTCTGGGTGTGGAGTAGGAGACAGTAGTTTGTTCGTTATTTCGTAGTGCGGTCATTTCTAGTAGTGAGTCTTGTTTGGTTTTCTTGAAGTCACGGCGATTTCGTCTGTAAATGTTGCCGTCCGATTCAACGTGATAAGAACGTGGTGTCACTTGTTTACATGTCCCTCGTGACCACGTCGATTGTCCAGGCAAGCGAAGCCTGTACTGCCTGTACTGTACTGTTTTCACTTCATAAAACACAGATGTCGACATAACTCTTCTCCCCCTGATAACTAGGTTGAAAGCTTTCACTTATAGCCAAAATAACTCTAGCCCTAGCGTAGCCCTATCGCACAAGTCAACTTACTCTTACTGCGAAGTAATCTCAGTGCCATACAAATCGTTTACTTTTCCAATAACCGGGAAATTCTCGGACGATGGCACCGTCAATCTCAAAGCTGCTTTCCGGGTTCAGAAAGGAAAAAAAGTCAATAATTAAACTACGCTGCTTAATTCTATCATTTTTGTGTGGAAAAGTTTCCAATGGCATTTCCTGGTAGACATTTCAAGCCCCAGTATCGTTCACATATTCACAAAATTAACATTTATCTAGTTCCAACTCATGTCCCATTCAATCGCAGTTCGCAAGACCCATTACGCGGTAGATACATGTACGCCCAAGCATACCAATTTTTAAATTCCCCGAGAAAAGTTGAGCTAGCCTAGTAAGTAGGATAGCTGATTGAGCTAGACGTCACTCCACTGCCATTTTATTGTTAATTTCTCTTCCTGTTGCACGTGGAAGTGCAACAGGCGAGATCTCTCTTCTAATGTGCTGGGATCTGAATAGGAGACAGGACGAAAATTTCCCAGTTAAACAGTAAGGAGCTAAGCTGGTCCGTTTACTGGAATAATTTATTTTTTTTCAATATTACTTAGCCAGCCAACAGGACTGTGTACAACCTTACGTTTGGTATTGAGGTTTTCATCGATAACAGATCGACAAATCAAACGACCAGGAACAATTTGAAGTTTTTTGTTAGCCAGTCATGAAATTGTTAAAAGATGGCCAAACAAGCGACCAAAAGGAGCTCTCCTCTCTGCTCGTACCCCCCCCCCTACTTCCCTCAAAGGGGCAATGAATTTACGGAAGGAGAGTCTCTGCAGGATCCCACCCACACCGGTCCACCCACACAAAATTGTCCAGTTTCCTTTCAGGCGAGACACTTCAACTGGTCTTCAATAAGCATATCACGCAGAAACGCATTCTAAGTGGATTCACTCAAAAGACTATAAAAATAATTGGCCCCTAAAGAGTTAACATGTGCACGAGCTTTTAGTGCTACTTTTGATTACAAAGCAGCCTAGCAGCCGCGAGTAATTCGTGGATATAAAAGAGCGTACAAAATTATGGAACGTCATGGTTCCAAAAATTATCTAGCGTAAATTATATGATATAATGACTCAGCATGTCGTTAGTTTCAAACAGTAAAGAAACACAACTTACTTGATATCATACAATGAGCTGTCACTTTTTAAATGGTTTGATATAATGCAAATAAGCACTTAACTCTATATCAAACCATGAGTTACCAATTTAGTGATGGTTTGATATCATACAAATACCGTAAGTCAAGGTGAGTCGTTGTGTAAGTCAAGGTTTCATATAAACATAAGTTACGATTTAGTATCATATCAGACCATGATGTTTTATTTCATTCATGATTTCATATGAAAAAGAACGGTAATTTCATTATATCGAACCATGATTTGCAAATATACTCATGGTTTGATATAATGATTTTATAGCGCGCCGTCTGTCCAAAAATCAATTAAAGTCGATATCCGGCTCAACGAGAATGAGAACTAGCTGCCGAAGTGCTCCAAGATCGCCAATTCGCACTCGAGCTTCGTGTCTTGGGTCTTCTTCATTCTTCGAACCTGTGAAGCACTCAAATCGTGATGATGAACAATAAACAAGTACCGTGAACTCTCTATTATCCTGCCACAGATTCTGCCCGCCAAAGGCAACTCCGAAGAGTGTATCTGTCGCAATGACAAATCAAGTGGACATTTAATCACGGCCTTCAAACTAATTTATTCTAAACTACTTGATTCATCTTTAGTATTGATTAAATTGCCGTGATTAAACATGTATTCGATCTGTCACTGCGACTGCATGCACTCTTCGACGCTGTGGTTGGCGTGAGGAATCTGTGGCTGGGTAATACTGAGGTCACGGCTCTTGTTCGTTGTTCATCATTACGTTTTGAGCATTACACAAGTACGAAGATGGAAGAAGACCCAAGACACGAAGCTCAGGGATAAATTGGAGAATTTTGTTACGCTTTGGTCGCTAGTTCTCATCCTCGTTAAACCGGATATTGAATTTAATTGACTTTTGGACAGACGGCGCGCTTTAAAATTATTACGTCAATACATGAGTAAATTGGCAAATTATGGTTTGATATAATGAAATTGCCGTCCTTTTTTATATGAAATCATGAGTGAAATAAAACATCATGGTTTGATATAATAATAGATCGTAATATGAAACGATGACTTACACAACGACTCATAGTTTCATATAATAAAATTGCGGTCTTTGCATTATATCAAATCATGACAAAAATGGGAACTCGTGGTTTGATATAAAATTAAATGCTTATTTACATTATATCAAATCATTTGAATCGTGACAATTCATGGTATGATGTAAAGTAAGTTGTGTTTCTTTATTGTTTGTAAATAACGAGATTCCAGGTCATTATATTATCATATAATTTACGTTAATTTTTGGACACATGGCGTTCAATAAGAAATAACCTTGCTTACTGGGTTCCCTTGGCCCTCATATAACAAAACCTTAACACAGTCCAACCAAATATTGTGTTATGGGTTATAGCTTTCTGGTGCAATTATTGTAACATCGACAAACGGTACGGTGGTCCTTACGCATAATTCACAAGGCTAAATTAAATGTCAGTTCACATACAACATTCAATGCGAGGCGAAAGGAAAAGTAATGCGCATCAAATAAAATTGAATTCGATGCTCAGTAAAATTAAACAGAACATCGAATGTAAATAAGATCGATTCGCAACTCATTAGAACTTAAAACGAAACGCAATCATGCTCAATGCACAATAAAAAGTCCTCGGTCAAGTGAAAGGGAGTCTGGCGGCTAAACAAGACAAAGTCGGTATTGACGCAACAGTTCAATCAGGGTTTATAGGTCAAGAAACCGTGCATTATTTCAACAGTTCGCATACACTCAGTTGTGTTTTCTATTTTCATCGCTTTTTTGATTGTCTGGTAATCTTTGCCTTGCACTGACAGCCCGTGTTACCGTTGACAATCGCGGTAAAATATTTTGTAGCTTTTGAGATGCACTTATGGTGGCATCTTTCGTCTACAGCTCAAACTGTAGAAAATAGAAAAATGATGGTGACGCTAAAGTTTTATGGCTTTACGCAGTGATAGTCATTCTTGCCTTGGACAATCGGAAATCATTGCATGCGTCAAGAAGATATCGAAGAAGTAATCAGTTGCCCTCCGTGGTCTCTCTTCCTTCACGAAGGAAAAAGAAAGTCGAACAGAGGTCACAATTTACCTCCACAGCTTTCAGGTCTCTCACCAAACTCTGTGGGCCACGCGTACCTACAGTTTTGTTTAGTCTCCAGGCTATGGTTCTCGTAACTGAGAATTTTTTGTTATACGTAGAGTTTGATTGCGTAGTGCATTGCGATAAATTGTGTTTTGCATTGAGTTTGATTGCATCATGCATTGAGTTTGCCAGCATAGTACAGTGAGTCTGACAAAGAAAGTACGTTGAGTTCGATTGAGCCGTGTATTGAGTCTGATTGCGTTTTGTTGTCCGGTTGTGTATTCAGTTTAACTGCGCTGTGTATAATTTCGTTCTGCATTGTTTTATTCTTTCGTTTTCCGTTGACTTTCTTTTGTGCATTAATATTAGGTTTTGGAAACTACACGAACGGGCCACTGCAGATAATGCAGAGATTTCATCATATAAAATTTTCAGGAATCTACTATTAAAAATCATGGAGTTATGCAATTTCGTAAAATTATGCAATCACCTGTGCCTAGAGTAAAAAGGAAAATATTAATCTTCTTAGGTATGGGTGAAATAACTGATTTAATTTCATCATGTTTGGATACACAAATTCTTGCACCTACATATACAGTTCGATATATGTCGTTTAGCTCATACAGCTGCACTCATGATCTAACTCGACAGGCCCATATGAATGCCATTTAGACTATCTCCAAATTAACTTGAGTTGGCGTTTCAGAATGTTCTTGAATCTCTGCTATTTTCACATATGATTCGCCACCAGGAAACGAAAATGTTCCCGCAATTCCTTGGAACAATGTTGCACTTCCAGATATTCTAATGAACAGAAATTACTGTCACAAAGTACTATCACACGTAGAGTAAAATAGAGACTTATAACTTTTAATTCAGGGTATAAGGTGTCTCAATCTGTAAGTGAGCTGAGTCGAGCGAACAAGTTATATGACTAATGATTCTATATAGATTATGTAATATATCATATATACTCACAACTTGTCGGACTCTTTTAACAGTTTTTCCTCATCATCATGGCACGTGTTAGAAAAGGATTGCTAACAAGAAAAGAGTAAAAACGAGAAGGTTTATTAATAATCGCTTAACGGCCACTGTCCAATATATAGGAAAACCTGAAAAAAAGAACAAATGATAGACAAGCCGAAACCAATGAGTGAACAAAGAATAAAGAGAACAAACTAAGCTGTTTAAGGGTTAAATGACATTTTTATCAAGAGCTATCCTCCCCTACTAAACGTTACGTCAAGACTCATTAATTTGCTGTAATCTTGCATTGTAAATGAATAAATAGTCAGATAAAAATGAATGACAGTACAAAAAATCAAATAAACAAAGAAATTAACTTTGAAAAAGATAAATAACATAAAAGCTTTTCAAGAAAATTGAAACATATGGCGGAAACAATTTAATAGTGAAAAAAAACCCAATGAAAGGCAGTTTTTCATAACCGGTCAATTCATAGGTTTATAACCTCGATAAGATTAGCTTCCAGTAAGCTATGAAGGTTGGAGTGAAGTTCCTCGAAGGAAGGACGTTTCTGAGAATTCTCGCGCCAACAGTTCAGCATAATTTGATATAGTTCAACTGGACAATTTTCAGGTTTTCCCATTCTCACACCTTCACTCAAATAACGGACGAGTTGTTGAATTGGCATCGAAGGATATGGCGTCTTGCCCAGAGTTATCATTTCCCATAGAAGAATACCAAATGACCACCTTAAAGTTATAAATAATAACAAAACTTACTGCACACACGGAATTAACAATTAAAAAAATTTTAAAATATTGATCGGTGGATCGTCAAAATACATATAAACTGATCTCATGAGTAAAATATACGTTGCAACGTTACGCTGCTGCAACGAATGAAAGAGCGTTCATCTCAAGTGATAGCGGTACTTTCATATGGATACAACGCATGTATCATTGTCATTACATTGATTTTCTTTTTCTTTTTGTTCATGAAAAGTTAAATCTCTCAGTCATATCCCTCATCAGCATGTTTTCCGAATTGAACCTCATGGTTATTGTGGCAGTATTAGAATTAGTTTTACTCATTTTGAGGATTCTAAATCCACCTTGTTAAAATGCATTCATTCAGACATTCTGCCCTGCATCCATCCATCCATCCATCCATCCATCCATCCATCTTTTCATCAATTCATTAATTAATTCATTCATTCATTCATTCATTTATTCATTCATTCATTTATTCATTCACTCATTTATTCATTCACTCATTTATTCATTTATTTCAAACTTCACATATACTGCTTCAGATCATTCAAATAAATTCTAGATTTTGGGCAATCACCTTTTCGGTTAAAGATAAATAATGACTAAACGCTTTCAGGTCCGAGACGTCTATACCCTTGCCGAATAAAATTGTCCGGCGTTAGCCAGAATAAAATTAAAAACTTGAATGCGGACTGAAAAGAGTCAATTCAAGTAACCAGCCAGTACAACCTTGCCTTAACTGTACAAAAAGCTCTCTAAACGCCTGTAATGACATATCGTTGCAGTCCAAGTATGTCTGGGCAATAATGCATTCAGAATGGTGCGCACTGCATTCCAACAAAGAACCGTTTTGCGCCCTCATTCAAAGATTCAATTAAACTTTTTAAAATAATGACTTGGTTACGGAGTTAACCTAACTCACAGACTGTTTTAAATTGATTATGAGCAAGAGTAACTTTGATTTGATTCATTACTGATTTGACAAATGACTGCTTATAGAGGTTTGTCATTGAGTAAACTTACACATCGCTCTCTTCTGTATACACCTTTTGGAGAATGGATTCAAGAGCCATCCACTTTATTGGAAGATATCCTTCAGCCGTTGACACGTAATCACCTTTCTCAATGACATCCCTTGCCATTCCAAAATCGGCCACTTTCATCACATAGTTTTCTGCGACTAACACATTACGAGCAGCAAGATCACGATGGATACACTGTCGGCCGGAAGAAATGATTTGTGATAACTACATCGCATGGCATACATTTTATTACACATTGTATATATTAATAAATTATCACATCTGTTTAAAATAACTTAAAAAAGAATAGGGAAATTTAAAAAATCCGTAAGTAATATATTTAATATGAGCGGCTGAAGTGTATGGGATTTATTATTTAATTGTGCTAAATCCCATGCAGTTAGGACGACAGTGTCACATATTTCTTATATAATCATTCATAGACTTGCGATTGAATATCAATATTTACCGCCTATTTTGGACATACAGCTCTTTTTAGCCCAATAAGCAGGAGTCTGTCAGGTTTCTTTCAATTCAACGATGTCATCCCCAAGCTGATGAGATCGCATGTAGTTTATAAATATAAGTGTCAGTGCTGCGGAGCACTGTATTTTGGCCAAACTTGCTGCCATTTACCCACGCTAATCTCTGAGCACTTGGGGATTTCACCTTTGAGTGGAAAGAAACTGAGCTGTTCTTCTCTTTCTGTCATCCAAGTTCGCACCAGAACAATTTGCCACCCCATTTCTTTTGAAGACTTTTCCATTATGTCTTATTGCAATTCCGCTTCGGATTTGTTAATTAAGGAAAGTCTTCTTATTTCTAATTTTAAGCCCGAACTTAATGAAACTATCCGCTCTGTTCCCCTTGCATTGTTTTGATTTATATCTCTTTTCTCATTGCTGTTGCCTGTTCTCACACCTTCCTCTTTTCTCATTGGCTTTGTGTTGTCCTATACCATGTAAATATAATTAAATATGTGAACTCTGTATTCATTCCGACACTGAAGATGTCGCGCGGACTAGCGACGAAACGTCCGTTAAATATTTAATTTTTAATAATTTTTAATCAATGTCTCTTTCCGTGAGAATTTTGAGCTGGGCTGTTATTTTCATTTTACGACTATACGAAGTATTCTTTTACAAGCACCTTACCTTTCTTGATGCCAAAAATTTCATCCCATTTGCCACTTGTTTTGCAGCCATAACAAGATTTGCGATGGTGAACCTTCTCTTTGAAGCAAAATCCTCCGTAGTCCAGGTTGGCTCAAATATGTGCCTCTTCTTCCGTAGGAATTCAAGTAAGCTGCCATGTGAGCAGTATTCTATGATCATGTACAGTTTCCGACATTGAGTGCAAGCGCCGAGAACGTTGACGATGTTTTCATGTTGTCCGACGTGTATGATCATTTTTAGTTCACCGGCTAGATTACGGATGTCCTCAAAATTAGGATTGTCTGGAAACGAAAATATCAGTAAAACTGTGGCGAGGATTTTTAACGTTGCATAGTTTGAATGCCCAGTGGCGGATTTAGGATTTTTATCACCTTAGTCAAACTTCTGAATTTTCATTGCAAGGGGGGTTTGTACAAAACAGGGACACGCTCTATATTTCTCATATGGTAATTACATGAATTTTAGAATTAATCATAATTTTAGTATGAACGACTTAGTTGAATTTAAATCGGTTCGGACCAATCAATAGAGAGTACACGTATATTTAAACGTACAGCAGAACATTCTGCACATGCGACAGGTTAAAGTAAGGGAATCAGCAGAGGAACCGCAGTCCATTTTTGATTTGGCTTTTTGTTATACAGTTGTAACATCACAACACTTTCCTGACTAAAGTGCGTCAGAGTCTTTAATAAATGCATCAAGCGCATTATACAATCTTGGCCTGAATAACAAAGTGTTTAAACAATGCCGGGCAAGCAGTCATTTCACTGCGGATTCATGTCGTTCCATTTAGGATTCAAATCACTACAGTTACGATTGCGATTCCACGACATTTTACGCCGGTATCGTGAGAACGCAAAGCCTATCTATCTCATTCGATTTTGTTACGGTTCCATTTCGTACGGTATCGGGTGAACATAGTCTGAATTACTCTTTAGCATTAACCCGTATTATAATATCCTCAATCAATAAGTCAAATTTTCCTGTATAAATTTTAAGAAAATCTGTTCACGAAGACCACTTTACCTGAGAGCAATGCAGTGGCGTATATGTAGGGGGGCAGAGGGGGCGGCCGCCCCCCGGACATTTCTGTCGGAAAATTTAGAGCTTGTCAGAAAATTTGAGGGAGGATACCTTACTATATTTCGTTTGCCGAGAAGTCAAAAAACCTTCAGGTCTCGAAACGTCAAAAATTGGACATTTGTAGATCATAGAAGTGACTATTGATTTTCCGGGCAGAAAGCGTAATCGTAATAAAAAGATCAGAGCCCAGCTCAGAATTCTAAAGTGTTTCGCCATAATGAAATAGGCAAGTCAAAAAGTTTTAAAACATGTTTTCTGACGTTTCGTTGCCGCGTGCAACATCTTCAGAGTGTAGGTTTACAGGGATAAGGAAAAACTGTATATATGAATCTATAATTACATATTGGAGTAATTAGACGGCTAACCAATAGAAAACTGGGAGACGTGACAGGAAGTGACATGTATACGGAAGAGGAAAGCATTAGAATAGAGAAAGAGGTGTGGAAGGGATATTTTCGTCGAGAGACGGTTTGTATTTGGAAATAAGTAAACTCTCACGAATGAGGAGTTCAAAGTTAGAGGAAGACCTGCAGGAAGAAATAATGGAAAAAATCGTTGGGAGAAATGGCGTGATTAGTCTGGCGAGTATCAGCCTGGATACTGGAAGTAGGAAATGAAGTGGTTGCTCGTTTCTTACCCGTCAAAGGCGAAACCCCCATGTGTTCTGAGATACGCGCGTGTAAGTGGCGCCTTGTTTGGCCCAAATACAATGCTCCACAGCATTGACACGTATATTTGTAGACAACACGCGATCTCATTAACATGGGGGTCCGGTCCTTGAAAGGGAAGAAACCAGACAATCGTCTTCCAGATTTCTATTCTAATGCTTTCCTCTTCCGTATACATGTCACTTCCTGTCACGTCTCCCAGTTTTCTATTGGTTAGCCGTCTAATTACTCCAATATGTAATTATAGATTCATATATATAGTTTTTTCTCATCCCTGTAAACCTACACTCCGAAAATGTTGCACGCGGCAACGAAACGTCCGTAAACATGTTTTAAAACTTTTTGACTTGCCTATTTCATTATGGCGATACACTTTAGAATTCTGAGCTGGGCTCTGATCTTTTTATTATCATAGAAGTGATACAATATTACGGTAAATGAAAATTTGAAACAAATTTAAACATCTTTAACCTAAACCGAATGCTGAAAACCGAACGTTTTCTTCTGAAATATGGCAACCGTTTGCCTAGAAATTAGAGTGAGAAAATTCATTCCTCGCAGTTCGTGTTGACAGGCGCCTAACAAGGTGAAGTCCGCCCATAGCAACGTCAAAGTTTCGTCCAATAAACTTCAACGTTTTAATTTTGAAACAACGCGTTACTTAACGCACAGTGCACAGTCAATTGCAAATGCGGTAGTACAAACATAGGAAAATCGTGTAATCAAAATAGCCTATAAAATTGTTGGTAACATTTTGTGTTCCGAAAAGAAGCCAGTCAATGCTAGTTGGTTGGCGCCGCTGTGTCCGCGTACCACAGCCGAGGTTAGACTGCTGTTACTAATTCTCAACTCTAAATGACTACCAATGCGTTTGCTGTTCAGGTAACCCGATTTAGGCTAACTCTTGTCGGAAATTCTTCAAATCTCGCCCCCCTCCACAAATTGTTATATACGCCGCTGGAGCAATGCCTGTATTCTTGCCTACTGCATATGAAATGTCAAAGTACTCGGCGCCAAAATTTATTATCGAGACGTTTACCACCATCAGCAGAAAGACTGCGAACGCTTAATATCGACAACAGTGTCTCAGATGAAAAACAAGGTCTTACTATCATTGCTGTTAAGCGTAGTAAAGCTTTTCAAAAATCTCGTAGACAACATGTTGAAGGACCGTAAGACGGTCATTGAAAACTATCTCCACGCGCTAGTTCAAGCGTTTCAAAGTCAACCAAACACTGCTTACGGTAATATGACCAATTAGAAGACAACGGATGAAACGTGATAGTCTCGCCTGTCTCGGCAAGGTGGCATCCTCAGCAAACTCGGCAAAAATCTTCAAAGTTTATGCCGCTAAGCCAACAGCTGATGCTGTTAAGGAGCGTCTTAAAAGATTGAGCCAATCAGAGCAAGTGAAACAAAATGAAGATTCGGCAAAAGAGGGAACGAAATTGGTCAAACCAATCACGGCTCACGATAAAAGCAGTTTCAACAAACCAGCCAATTGCAAAGAGGAATACAATCGAAAGATTCGGCAAACTAATTGAGCTTGACCGAGAAACCGGCTAGAGCGTGAATCTGATGCTCGACAATGTTACCATAGACGACAAACGCACTAGATCTAAATACGACGCCGGGAATTAAGATTCGGCGATGTAAACAAAACTATCTGACGGGTTTACAGCGGCAAATATGCAAAGCAAAGTCAGTCTGATATCTTAGGATAGTGATATAGTCACCTTAGTCGGCTGACCTATTTGACGTACCCTGAATCCTCCACTGATGCCTATATCCTTCGCATAGTTAACACGGCAATTTTACGTCCTAATTTAACATAAACTAGATCATAAAAACTGAAGCAGAAAGAATTTCATATTCCCATCCTTCCATGCAGCTGAATGACTTACTTGAAATTTTCGTGGATTACGCTGTTTCTAGATTCGAGCACATGATACTTTCTGACAGTCACTTGAACTGCCGCGGCTTTTAAAGGTCAAACACAAAAATATTTTCTATTTCTATTTTTTTTAATGCCAAAGACTGTTCTTAATACTCCTGTTTGAAGAATAGTTAAGTCTTGAGACAGCGCAAAGAAGAAAATTTGAAACCGGTGACGTCATTATGGACGAGCTTAGTTTTCACGTTACGAACACTAAACGTTTATGCTGTTTTCGGCCATATATTACACTTGTGTGTTTTGAAATCAATGGGAACTCTGAGTTTTAATTCTGAAAACTGCAAGTTTCGAGTTTATTAGTTGGAATTTCCATACAGGACTCCAATTACGTTACGACCTTAATTCAGGGACCGCGGAACTATATTTTGAGTGGGGGGGGTGCTGACAGGGGACGATAGCATGACCCTCTGAAAAAATTAAATTCAATATTTCTGAGACGGTCGTGAACACGTCTTATTTTACTGAATACTTAAAAATCACAAAACACTGGCTATATTAACAGGAACAACTAAAATACTATCAGCTGGTCATTCAAATATCGGGTATGTTTATCGGATATTTAAAATCATAAACTAAAATGCGAGTATGGTTCTCGCTATGTACTGTAGGTAGAACAACTCAACTGTTAAGTGAAAGGATCAAACAACATGTACCATGTATTATACGAAACAAGACCGTACTATTAAGAAATGAACTGAAAAGGCAATGTACCTCTGCTCAAACGATTAATTATGACTCGGCAATCGGTCGACACTTGTTGTTGAACAGATGTTGTGCAAATAACTATTCAGACTCCAAATTTAGCAGCCTGGCAAAGTGCCGCTCGGCATTCATTCTAAAGATTATGGAATCCATGTATATTGGCGTTATTTTGATGTTTAATCCCTCCTACGCGGGATAACATCATTGTCTTTACATCAGGTATAAATACAAGCTTATAACTCATTTCTCAACAGTTAGCAGACGTTTGCCCCTGAAGAGTGGTCTGCCGAAATGCATGGTGCTTCTTTTTAGTATTTACTTTCTGTAAGTTGGTTCCCCTAGTTCTTTTCAGAACTGTCTTGTATAACGATTCACCATGGTTAAGACGTTTCAAAGGGATACTGAAATATTTAATTTCTTTCCAAAAAAGTGGTCGTGTACATTTTTTCCAAAGCAACAACAAGGACGCATACTCAAAGGGTTTGTGAGTGACGGACTAGTGTGATTTTACGTTACGGAAATGAAACAGTTAAAATCACAAGGATTTCAAATTTGGGAAGGGAATTTAACGAAGCTAAATTCTCCATGGCCACATTAACAATCCCTCCTTGCAACTTTGTAACTAGTTGTTAGAGTTCAAATATTGCGAAAATGAGTACTATTAAAAATTAATTATACAGCATAATAACGAATATTTTCTGAAATGCTGGCAAATGTTATTGTGTTTAGTAGACTCAACTAAGGAAATAGTACACACATGACATGTCGAGAGACTTGAGAGGGTCTGTAAGAAGATAAAAATTTGATGAAGTTGGATAAACACCCAAAAAGTTTTCTTTCGAGTTAACAAATTTTTGAGGCCTTGTTTGATTATCTACTACAGGCAGTTGCCCATGAAATGAATAGCACAAATAAAACTAGGTTTTTATTGAAGAGACTTTTTAAGAAAAAGTCTCATGCTTTTAACAATTTATCCCAGACGTTTTACGTACATAAATGGTGGACTGACCTTTTGTTGTTTTAACTGCAACAACAGTGGACACGTTTTTCTCGGTCTGGACTAACTTCATTTTTGTGCCAGACCTAGTCAGTTTTCTTCTCTGTTTTTTTGCATAAGCACTCTTGTCTCGAGAGTTGAGCATCCCAATACCATAGGCCCATGCTTTATATACTTTGCCGAAGGCTCCACTTCCGAGGACCTCTTTGAATTCCAAATACGTGTATGGGAATTCCCAGTCTTGGTCGTAGGAAAGATCGTGCATTTGTTCATTCAACGTCTTCAGTGGATCAATCTGTATGAGTACCAATTCAAGGTCAAACAACAAATCCAACCAATCAAGTAATCTTATCGTGAACACATTGCACGAGCCAGCTCAAATATCTGCCAACTTGACTTTTTAACATTTATGGCACAAAAAAGCGTACTATGCGAACAAACCAGTTTACAAAAATGCCTAAGACTTTTCTTACGATGGTCAAAAAATATTAAATAGAAAAAAAAAATATTATTATAGAAAAATCACCGCAGAAAGTTCCCAGAACTTTTTTACTTGTGCCCTCTCTTTGTTTTTCCTTCGTTCTGCCACTGATTCGTCCGACATATAGGACATACTGTATACTATTTTCACTGAATATATTTGTTTCGACTCAACTTAAGGAACGTCTTAATTGATAAAACTAACGAGTTATGTAAACGAGTCTCGTGTGTGCGGTTAACATGTAAGTCGCACCATTACAGGGGAATTATACTTGATAAAGTTGTAAACCATCTATCTAATGTATGGGACTGAGTCACAAGAACATTCAGGATGAATTGCAAGGTTCTTGAACGAGCATTGCAAGAATTGTCTTCTTAAAAAATCAGTTGCATGTATCTGAATGAACAGTCGTATGTGACAATCGTATCTTGTTGATGAGGCTTAAACAGACAAAATATTTTTTTCGATGGTAAAGAAAATATAAAAACTTCACTATAAGTCCTTCCGGCACAAATACATGAAAAAAATATTAATTGCATCAAAATTCTTTTAAAGTTAAGATGAAAGCTCTAAACATGAATAAATTAAATAAAAATTATTTTTAAACATACCGTGTAGTTACTGTTTGCCATGAAGAATTCTTTATACATATTGTTGCGTCTTCGCTCCCTCCAGTACAGAACTACTCCAGCAAGACCCACGAGAAGAACAAATAATCCACATCCAACTATTATGTAGACAATTCTGTCTTGGCGATTGGTTGTCCCTGTGGAATTACATTAAAGCAAGTTGTTCTTTTTCTATGTAAAGGAACCTTTGATCAGATGCACAGAAATTTGAACTTAAGAAGTACTGAACATTGTTGATGATAATACAGTATACCACAGAACAAATTAAAATTACTTTGAAATCAATCAAAAGCGATTGAACCACTGAACTCTATGATATACCTAGACTTTGGGTTGTCTCAAGCAATCATTTTCAGCGAGGATCCGAAAGAAGATGTCGTCTTTAGAGGTCCTTTTACTCATGACAGATACCACTAACCTTTGAGAAAGAGAGCTATTACAGTACAATACCTGGACAGAATGCGCGTTTGTGAAAATTTGTTTACGCTTGGTCGGTTTTCACATCGATGAATTTCTCTCATTTTTAGCTTCTGGTTGTGGTTTAATTTCGAAACTACCCACACAAAAAAATTGTTTGAAAGTCCTTTTGTAAATTTTTAAAATAAATTTGAAAAACCCCATTAGTTATTTCTTTTTTTTTCTGTCCTTGACTTTCGGTCTCGATGTTGACTTTTCCCGTTTCATATAACGAATCGAAATAACTGTTTTCCACTCATAAAGAGGTTAGAAAAACAAGGTGTTTGGAGACAGGAACAATTCAAGCTATTCACTCGACGAATTAAACATTGTGAGTAAACAACGGATTAAAAATTGTCCATATCAAGATTTGAGAGAAGACTAAGGGAAAAAAGTTAGAAAAATAAACTTTAGGTTTGTTTTTTCATTTGAAAAACTTACCAAATAGTGTCAAGGGATTCATGAGTGAGTAGTTGGTTAATAGACCCCAATATGGACTTTAAAATGAGAAAAGTTGAACGTTTTGCAAAACAGAAAATACACAGTAAAAACGTAGCATAAAAAATCCTTTACCAAACGAGTCTTCATTCCTGTAGTAATTGAGTAGTAGTGTACATCATATGTCTGCGGTCGTCATCATGAGAAAAAGGACCTCTAATGACACCATCATTTTTGGGATACCTTTTAGCAGAACCCATAGTCAAGGTGTATTATAGAGGTCAGTGGATTGAGCGATCTTTGTTCTGATGACAACGAACCAGAATACTGGGACCAATCTCGGGTCCTTTTCTTTTCCTTGATGCATTTATTATCATATGATAAAAGAAGTTAACGATAAGCGGTGTCAGCAAATGTCATGATACAGGAAGGTACGTTGGGAGTTACACAGCTGGGGGCCTGGGGTCTTCGTGCACATTGAACTCTAAAAAGATTGGAACGATACCTGCACACCGTATTTTTTAGCCATCATGGAGGCTGACATGTAGGTCAATTTGCAGGTCACGCTAGTCCCCTACTCGATAAAACACGCAACCTATTGTGAAAAACTTCACCCAAATTTTGCATTTTTTGGCAGTTTCCTTTTCATCCTTAATAAGTAGATGACAATGTCGGTAGAACTGCATATTTGTAAGAATTAACTGTCAATGAAAAGTAAAGGATCAATACAACTTTTCACCACGCGTTTTTGACCTACATGGCTGCCCCCATGTCGGCTTCATTCAATCGTGAGGCTTGGTACAACGAGGTATTGTTCCAGTCTATTTAGAGTTCAATGTTCGTACATCATCTGTCACGCAGAGGCTCTCTGGGTCTAGTGTCGTTGCTCATTCCCACTCACTCCCACCCCCTTGCTCTCTCAGATTCTGTTCTAGCAATAGTAATGGTTACTTTGCAAGTGCCACTCCGTAAGTAGCAGCAAAATCTCAAGAGCCGCTTCCGGACTTCCCAGTTACCTAGGCTGGGATCTGAGTAATGGTCCGACTTTGCTCATGCTCCAGCCTCCAAGCCATATCAGGAGGGAACATGGAAACTGTAAGTACCAGTAGGTTAACTCAGTAGAACGCACCTTATAATAGACATTAAATTTTCTTCCCCGTAATAGACGGGTGACTTGCAGTCGTCGGGGATGGAAGAGGTACCGTCGGTGATGGATGGCTTTCCTGTGTCGTGCATCGCGTCTTGTTGACGTTGGCAGGACAACGGCGGACTCCATCCCCTCCAATCTGCATTACGCCAATAGTAGAAACAATCCAAAGGAGAAATAGCCTCGAAATACTGAATAAGTATATCCTCTTACAATACGACCACCAGTGTTATGTATGTTGAACATCCAGCATAATCTTTAATGTACATTAATGATCTGACCACGCACTTGAAAGTACGGCCGGTGAATGTATGTTGATAATAGAAATCTTACTTTACATTTTAAGTTAGACAACTTACAGTCAAACGTGAGTTATGAGCTGAAGAGTAGGACATTGTAAATGCAGATCTCAGCGAGCAAATCGATATTAAATTTAATGAAAAGTAAGTACATGTTAATTGGTTTAAAACAATGAAATGCAAAATTAGAGGAAGACTTGGATTTGTGAATTAATCGAATATGTCTCTCCAGAGTTGACGAGTCTACTGGCCTAATAAGGACAACCAGTTGGCTTGGAGGTTGGGAAGAACAAGCCAATAGTGTCATAAATAAGCTCCATTTTTTGCTTTCAATTAAAGTAAAAAAAAAAAAACAATTCATGGAACGGTTGGAAAAGTTTGTTCATATCAAATCAACCGACTGTTTACCCTTATTTTTGTTGTTGCGGCATTTTGTAGGATTGCAGAGACTCTGAATTATAAAGGACATTTCAAAACATTCAAAATTGAGCTGCACTTTCCTAATGCAGGAGATAATACTATACATGCAAAATTCCTCCCTGTAATTCTTATCAATGATAGCAACTGTAGATGCCAAATAAAAACTTCAATATACCTATTACTTAATCAATAATCTTCATCTTTTAGTTTTGCTCAATGTGGGAATTACGTATTGGTTATTGGGAAGCCTGTGGGCATAGGAGTCTAGGCACTTAATTGAGAGAACGGTTGCTAGATTACGTAATATGTGAAGATCATGAGACCACCTGTTGTTTTTCGAAGAGATTGTATTATGCTGGAGAATGCAGTAATACGTTGTGTTATATTGCTATCAAAAATCCCAAATTTGTGTCTCAAATAACTAATTGACTCTTTGCCACCTTACTTCTCTAAATTATTGAGGGGGCACAGGCCCTCTTGCCCACCCCGTATGACTCCCCCTTAGTTTTGCTAAAGAAGTGTTCAAAATACTGGTTAAACTTGAAACATTAAACAATTGTCAAGAAGGTCAAAAGGTGAATGAAAATAGACTCAAGCAAGTCCTTAATTTTTTTTAACCTTTTTACGTCCATACCCGACGTTGCCCTCACTTCAACTTGGTATTTTACTCTGGCTAACATCAGACGATTTTGCTCTTCAAGGGGAGACGTCTTGAACAGGAAAGGGTTAAATGGCTTTAGATAGTTTCTGAACAAGGGAAAGATCAAAATTTGCATCTTTAGCAATTCGATTATAGGTTATGATAAAAATTGACTTCTATCTGCATTTGAATTTTACGTCCATTACGATCTTCATATGAAAATGTTCATATAATAAATTGTCACCATATTAGATATTTCGTCGTCCAGACAAATCCATAACTGTATGAATTGAGAACGCTAACTTTAATTTCAGAACAATACAGCGGGTTATTCAGCCTACTCTCCCAGTCCTCCAAACGATGATGTGGTTACAAAATATTAAACAAATTTTTTATAATTTACGATCCATCCCTATTAAATATTTTGTTGTAAATTCCTTTTCTCATTCAGTTGCCCACATTGCGGTAGAAAAGGAAAATTAGGAAAAACCCCTGAAGTTCCCTAATCAGACTGAGGAAACCAAGGACATGCATTGACTCCCAAATGACTGGATTGAGTTCATCAAGTCCTTAGCACCAAATTGGTTGGCAAATCTCAAAGAACTCATGATGTCGGCCATTTTGGCCCAACACTGCTGTAAGTATTGATGGTGAGGTCACGTATCAGTAACGATTGGTAATAATTGATGAATGGAGGATATATATTGTGATGATAGAAATGGCCGACTAGCGTATCTAGACTAAAATTTCTGTGCTACCAACAAGTAGTTGAGCATGTTCTCAATCAAGTTTTTATTTAATAGTACATTCAAGGAATCACGTCAAACTACAATGAATAATCTCGATCTAAAACAAAAAACTCACCTTTTATTTGTCCAACAACTTTTCGACGATAATAGTTTTTTGCGTTACCAAGTTTATTTTTAGCTTCGCATTTAAACACGTTTGAGGAGGACATTTCTAGTGAAATATTACTCTTATATATTCCATATCCAATTTCTTTTTTTTCAAAGTTTTGTTTTAGGAGTTTACACTTTGTACCATTTTCAACACATTCTTTCCAAGATATTTCTGGGGATGGATTTGCTCGCACTATGCAGTCAATCATGTTACTGTTATTTTCATTTCTTGAAATGTTTACTTCTGGAAGAACTAAAAGAAAAGTAGAACAAACATTAACCATATTTTATACTTTGATTGTCGCTAAACATTTATCATCTTTAGAGAATAATTTGTATCAGAGTAATAGGTTTAAATATACAATTTCAATCGTGAAACTAATCAAGTCGAATAATCAAACAGAAACAAGAACTAGAAATGAAGGTTACATACAGAGGAAAGCAGTGAAAGAATAGGCGGAGAGGGAGAACGAAACAGTCAATCGAGTTGAACGAAGCCAGTCAGAACAAATAAAAAGGAGTGGATCGACATGAACACAGTGCGATCAATAAAGTGAGTGCGATAGCGCCAGTTTAGGTCCAACTGCAGCAGTAAATGTACCCGTCGCAAGCAGTGCGAATATTCTTGAATTTGTTTTCCACTTTTTGAGCTGTCAAGTTGAATTTCTGCCTATTCAAAACATTCATTCCTCTTGTACTTGTCCTTGTATTCTCTACTATTTATTGTAGATGCAGTCCTGTCTTCCGCCATATTGATATGAGTCACACTGCAATCATTATGGGAAATATTTCGATAGCTGCATTCGGTAGGTTTTAGACAAGGGGTGTACGTTGGGTCGTTCTAATCGCTGATAGATCACCGCGTTCGCTGGTTTAGAATATGTCTCTAAACCAGCGATCAAAGTTGCCCCAGTCGCTATAGTTTCCCAGATCAGTAACATTGATGTGTTTATTGGATCGTTTGGATTGCTAGTGTGTTCTTAGCAACCGTCGCGATCGTAAACGGAATCAAACAAACGTGAAAAGATAGAACTTTATCACAGATAAATACAAAAACAGTTCTCTTCAAGGTCAAAACAGTGACTTGAGCTTGGCTTCATTGGCGTTTGTTTTGTTTTTTGATTGGTTCGTGCATATTCCCACTTACCAGTAGCGGAAGGATTAAGTAAAAGCAAAAGAGTCGAATGAACGCTTGGCTTCCATATAATCTTTAAAATTGCTTCGATCGCTGCTGTGGTTGTGATTGATCAAAAAAACAACCGCTG
The DNA here is from genome assembly GCA_030142905.1 of Heliopora coerulea. Taxonomy (NCBI): domain Eukaryota; kingdom Metazoa; phylum Cnidaria; class Anthozoa; order Scleralcyonacea; family Helioporidae; genus Heliopora; species Heliopora coerulea. The sequence continues at coordinate 2,067,677 of JASJOG010000022.1, forward strand.
TGATTGCAGTGATCATGTAAAAACCATGTTCTCAGCGTCTCTAGCGATCGCGATCACCGATATAGAAATTGTTCTACATCAATGACCGGGATCGCTACGGTCATTCAAATCCCGTGAATCGGTTTAGGCATGGTTTCCATACGATAGCTACGTTCGCTGACGGCATTTTTAAGTAATCCGAACGAACGGGAAAACGGGGACATAATCACCATTGTTTGGCGCAACATTGCGCTGTAGCCATGCTGTGTTAACCTTATATATCTCAGATCTATAGTAGGGCATGCAAGTAGAAGAAATAACGGATATCTACTTGCTACTACAGACGTTCCTTTGAGGTAAAATCTGACCAAAATTCCAATGATCAAATGTTGAAAACTATGCAAGTAATAAACGCAATTCAATTTTAGTTTTACAAAAAGAATATACGGTTACAATTAGTTGCTAATCGAGGACAAACTGGGGGTTTTTTTAAAAAACCAGATTGCACTCGCTGGTCATGAAAATCTAATCTGGAGAGCGCAATTCACTGCGCCTGCCTCTTTTTATTGACAGCAGTCTAAACTTGAAAAATGAAGAGTGTCAAAATTATCAGAAATGGGAAAAAATGGTGGCATTATATTGTACATGAGCTATCTCGTGACACCACAATGTTTGGTTGCGAAATAGGCAACGAGAACTAAACTTGTGTAATAGATCTGGAATCCCAAATAGGAATAGCTTTTATTATCTTACAAAGTAGGTAACGCTTAGCACCAATTTAGACGATACTATTTTCTCATACGAGTGCTCGTCCTGGCGCATACAATATTGTTCATAGGACAGTTTCCACTTATGAGTATTCGCCTCTGATCTTCGCACGCTGTTACAATATATCCTGAAGATACTTTTTACTTAATCGTATACATCACAAAGAACAATGGTATTCGACAATCGTATTGTATGGACGCGGCCTTAGTGAAAAATGCTATCCATTCTTATAAGCTGAATGCAAAGTTAAGACGCGATAATTACATGTGTGATTTTAGGTCTGGTTTTGTCATCCTGATGTATGTGTTAAACTCGCAAGAACCTCGAAGACAAACAGGAGCAAATCTTAATCAAATAATATCTTCCTGTGGAGACTGTCCTCAAGTTATTGCATATGCCAATAATAATTGCAGGACAAAAAGCCACGTGTCTAAAAGCACCTTTATTCATCAGGTAATCCAACAAACATTAAAGGTGACTGCAGTAGTTTTGGTGGTTAATTTCGAGCTTTGAACAGAATAATAAAAAAGACTCGATGTCTGAAATGAATCTTTCAGAAATTTTACACCCCTGATTGAAACGTCTTTGGCCATGAGCGTTGTTAATTCGGCAGCTAGGAACCATAACTTCCTTAACTCTCTTCGATGAAGAAATATTTTTATTTGTGAAATGCATTTTTTCGACTTTAGAAATGCTACAACAGGTCTTTAAACACTTTTCTGCGACACATCAAAATTGCTGAACACATTTGTTTCTTACGCGAAATGCAGAACACATCGGCTTCATTCACAAGATGTGGCTGTTTTGCCAACCTTTAAAAAGCAAGTGCAAAATAAACTGTTCACATTTTAAACCTCTGTACGTGATATTCAACACAAACCGTCAAGGTCAAGAAAAATTTTTGCCCACTTGTTTGATTACTGCATATGTTGCTATCTCAGTTTCAGTGGTGCAGCCAAGTGGGGACAAGAGGGAGTGGTTGCCCCCCCCCCCAATCGTCTCCAAGGCCATCCTTTAGAAAACGTTAAATCCGCAGAGAAACTTAGGGGGGAAGGGATTATGCTCATGTGGCATAGTCAGGCGAGTTAACATGCAGACCAATCGTTGGCTTACAAACACTGTTAACTTATAACCATATTTGGAGAACATGATAAAATTTTCAATTTGTATGATAAATTATCAGTTTATTCTTCTTTAAAGATTGTGAAAAACGATTGGATCATTCACTACATATGATTACGTAGTTCAAAGATTCTATGGCGAAATTAATTTTTCCGCGGGGTCCAATTTATTTTAGTAAGAACTGCTGCCCCCTCTCCGAAAGGTCAGACCTTGGCTACGCCTTTGCTCTGCTTGGACAGCAAAACCCTCCATTAAGGTTCGCATATTAACAAATGCGTGGATATCAGCGAAAATTGCACGCTACGTTTAGTTATCATATGTAGAAAACAAACTCATAACTGAACAATGAAATTACCTCCAACATTGACCACCAAGGTAAACTCTTTTCGCTGCCCTTTTGAATTGACAAGACTGCACAACACAGAACCGTTATCCTTCTCGAGTTTTAATCGAGTCACTTTGAAAGTCACATCTGGAGTCTGGCTTTCAGCAGATAAAAGTGCATATCGTCCATTTTCAGCTCGGCATGGTTTGCTTTTTGCCACGTACAAAATTTCTTTCACCGTGGCTTCAGGACATGATAGAATTTCTTTGCCATTTCTCTGATGTGTACATGTCAAGTTTGGTACAGGGGATCCCGAAATCCTGAATTTAAAATCTCCCTCAAGATTTTCAAAGAAGATATTTGATACACGTGTCGGCTTAACATCTGGCTTCGCTTCATCTAGAAATTCACAATCAAATACGTTTGTAAGACCGTAAAGAGTACAGGAGAGTAAATCTATGCAAAAGATAGGAGATGATGGAGGGAAATTGATAAGAACTTATGCGCCATGTTTCATTTAGCTAGCCAAACGTGCGTCTCTTCTACCTGTTTTTCCCTACACGTGTTGACACAGCATCTCCGCGTCCTCCCGAAACCGTGCCTTCTATTGTCTATTGTGTTTGCGCTTATGACTGGAGCTATTCAACTATCATATTACAGTCCGTGGCTACATTAATTACATAATCAATCTCAAACTCATTAATAATTCATGAGAAAAACACAAAGAAAGTCAGTACAGAGACGTAGTTTGGATATCTGGTCTTAATTATCATAGAATTTCGTCAAATTTAAACACGATTTTCTCTTTAAATACAGATTCATTTGAGATGTAATATCGTACACTCGAAAGTCGTGCTTCCTTAGATATCCAAATACCGCGAAATTGGTTAAAAATCTCGGCTATCGCCTCGCTTTTCAACTCACTTCTCGGTGTTTGGATATCTGATGAAACACTCCTTCTAGTGTATGATATATTACTTCCCAATCTCCCAATTCTCCAACAAAATCAAAATTTTTGAGTCGATCTGTCGTCCAGTTGCTACGTTGGAATGATTTCAATTTACCTTTTCGTCCATACGGTTGTCATGCAATAACAAATGAAAACAATTGAACAAATGAAAGACCAAAGAAATAACAAAACAAAGAACAAAAACAAAATTCATGGATAAAAGTGTTTAAATACACAATGAATACTTGTAGAAATTTAGTGATACCATTGCAGTCGCTTATACATACATATATATATATATGTATATATATATATATATATATATATATATATATATAAAATATCATCAAGAGCCCGCCCAACATAAAGCTTAAAACATCATATAATCATCATACAAACTTTATTTAAAAAAGAAGAAACCACTACGTTTCGGGGACCGGCTGAAGAAGGGGCCGGTCCCCGAAACGTAGTGGTTTCTTCTTTTTTAAATAAAGTTTGTATGATGATTATATGATGTTTTAAGCTTTATGTTGAGCGGGCTCTTGATGATATTATATATATATATATATATATATATATATATATATATTACCCAACATATTGAAATTATCTTTAGGAGTCTCCTTTTCATTCATGCCTCGGGTAAACGAAATTTATCTGCAGGACATCATTTTCGTGTCCGGGTTCGAAATAGGTTCAAAAAGTGAAAGTAGCGTTAGATTTCGTGTTTTAGTTATTCTTTCGTAGAAACGTTTCCATACGTTCAACGAATATTGGCTTCATTAATATCCTGATGAAGCCTGCCCGGATGACTTTTGAAATGTGTCTGTGTTAAGCGGGTGAACAGCGTAGTTCATGTACTGAATTCGTTTAATTTTACACTGGTACTATCGGTATACAACTGAACGAGATACCTCTGAAGAATCAAGTGTTTTCTGTGCTTTTTGTTTTTTATTACTCAAAACGTTATTGGAAATTTGCAACAGGCGCTTCCCAACCTGGACAGCTACACAGTCGTCAATTAACGATGAGATGTCGAGACATTGATTTAACATTTTTTTGGGCTTTGTAAAATATTTTTTAATTCTAGAAAAACAGACCAAAAAAAGCTGAATTTTTGTTTCTGAAAATGTCACCCCATAAATTTTGCGCTCTGGGCAAGCGCCCCAGTGGCCCCTTGGGTACGGCACTAATCATAAGTTTGTAGTTTAATATTACTAGCCAGCAAAAAAGTGGGGGGCCTACACATATTCTCGCCCCCAGCCAAAAAAGTTCAACGGCACGTACTTCCGTGGAGACCGAGAAATTTATGACACACCTTCATTTTGCAACGCGTATTTTCATTCCTTAACCTATAACTACTGTAATTTCCTTTAATATTTTTAGAGTTTCTGGATCATTAAGACTTGTTTGTTTCTGGTTCAAAACCCCAGTTAATGTTGAAAGAACAAGGGAAAAACCTTGTTCAATTTTATGACAGTTCTTACTTCATGACAGTTCACCAAATAAGATGGCTAAAACAGAACAAATTTATTGGTTACGCCATTCCCAAGCTAAATTTATAACAAAAGTGCATCGCAACAGAATAAAAGCAATTGGTCAACCCAGTATTTCCAATCAAATTTACCAAAAAAACCCCGTGTCTGGTAATAAGGCTTTGCATGTACAGATTATATTATTAGACCTTAAATCTCGGCATTTACACTGAAATCAGAGGGAATTGCAACGCGCTAATCAATTGTTACGCTGATATGGCCGTTCACGAGAGGAAATTATCCTTATCACACTGGTTCAATACCCTACGCAGCCTTATATGTCAATAGTCCCCTCATACAAGGGAAAAAAGAACGAGACGAAATCGATTTGCTTGAATAAGGTACCTAAGTATGGTTTGGTCAACAACATACCAGTCCCCGAGCTTGCACACGGCATTCTTGAGTGACCGGAATCCATGGATATATATATATATATATATATAGAAAGATACATACACAAAGCGAAATTTTTCTCCCTAGTCACCACGCGTGTAAAAGGACTCCACGCATGTCGAGATTAGTACCCTCCCCCGCTCGGGCCTTCAGCCCTCGCACCGCACCTAGCGCGGTGCGAGGGTACTAATTTCGACGTGCGTGGAGTCTTTTTACACGCGTGGTGACTAAGGAGAAAAATTTCGCATTGCGTATATATCTTTCTATCTATCTATCTATATATATATATATATATATATCCATGGATTCCGGTCACTCAAGAATACCGTGTGCAAGCTCGGGGACTGGTATGTTGTTGACCAAACCATACTTAGGTACCTTATTCAAGCAAATCGATTTGGTCTCCTTTTTTCCCTTGTATGGATCTCGCAAGTTGTTTACATTATTTGAACACTGAAGCCAGTCAATGATTTAAGACTGGCAAAGGAAATGGCTTTCTTGGTGCAGTTCTCAAAGTTAGCTCCTTGGAATATGCATTTGCCGACTGTTTTTTTGCAGCAACGCTTTGTCTTGGTTCCTTCTGATTTATACGAACAAAAGACGTAAGGGAACTCACTTGCTTGTCAGGACATTTGCCAAGCGACCAAGTGTATTAAAACGATATTCTTCGCTGAAGTTGAATAGATGCCGATTTGTATAAATCTTGGGATTTTTTACGTTCTGGTAACCACTTACCTGAGCTACACAATCACAGGTACGTCTGAATCGAGTAGCTTTGAAATACAAGTTCTGCGAACGGAATTGTTTTAAACAGCTTTCAAAAGCAGCATCCCGACTTCATTCTTCCTTAAGGGAGACTTCTTGAACCAAATATTATCGCTTGGATTTTGCTGGTGTTTATTGGTAAAGTAGAGTGAAGATTGTGCTTCATTCATCTCTGTAGAACCATTACTTTTGAACATTTTGCAGTATTTAACCGAACAGCGTTCATGGTCAATTGTTTGAGAAGTGGGATACCACACTCATCGTCCAGAAGAGTTGTCCAGGCCATGACAGTCTTTGGATGCTTTCTCCGCTTTCCATACAAAGATTTCATCGCCTCAATAAGGATATTTTTCCCTATGAAATGTCGCCCCACTTAAGACGTTATGATGTATTTTTGGCTCGAAACAAAAATGCAAGGTAAACAGCCACCAGGTAACTCGCTGCAAAGCTACTTGTTCTTGGTCACCAAATTATCTTTTGGCAAAACAGTTGTCCACTTCAATGTTTCTCACTTGGAGAGTGACTTGTGCATGGTGACCTTTACCGTATTCGACCAGTAATGCTTTCATCAGGATTTTAAAACCTCTCAAGAAAGTTTAAAGTCGTCTTTGCGTAAATTTATCGTTGAACCCTTTGTGTTGAGGTGCCACTGAATGCTTAGTTGAAAATACGCAAGAGTTGCAGGTTTGTACGCCATTTTTCTTTTTTATTGATGTTTTACCATTGAAAAAGTACGTCTTTTACTTCCCTCTTCTCGTTTTTCTTTCGACAAAACTTGCACAAGGCTTGCTTGACGTATTTTGTTTTATGTTTTGTATTTTCCGATTTTTGGTCAGAGATAAAAATGCAGAACTCATTCATGTTTTTTTGTTTATTTCGATCAGTTTCGTATTTCGTTTCATCTTCGTCAACAAAGTGTAGTACAGTCGGATGAATACTTAGCATAAATCTTCTTCATAGCACTTCTAATAGACATTTTTAACCAACTTTGAGATAATATAGAATTTATCAGTTTTTTAAGACAAAAAATATTAAAAAAATAATTTTCACTCATGAGCTGTCCGTGATGCTGATATCCGAGCGGTAACCTTTGAGAATGATCCAATTTTAAGACGGAAAGCCTGGCTATCTAATAAAAAATCTTTCTTTAAAGCAAAATGAGTAAAAAGTTTGATTGGAAAACGACTCGAAATATCTCAAGATCGCAATTAATGCAGGGTTTTGCTATGAACACCTACTGATAAGCAGTAGAAATGTCAGAATGGATCTCTTATCATTTATTAAACCGTTAAAGGTTATTCTCACCAAACGTTTTGTTTTAATAAAACAGAATAGAAATTTTAAATCTAGATATGACGATAAGCAGTTTGAATGTAAAATAGTTTCCCTTTTGGGTTGTTAATATTTGTGGCCAAATATTGTGTTTTCTTTATTGCATTACCTCTTCCAGTTATAGTAAGGACGATTTGTCTTTTTGACAACTTTGAAAAATTATCAATGTTACTTGGATTCTCGGGAGATGTATTGGAAGGGTGGGCGAGGGTTTGTTGCGTGCACGTATTTCTAGTTGGTGGCAGGTAAACTTACCTTTTACTTCCAAATTCACAGCAACAACTTGTTTGTCCAGGAGCGCGCATTTGAGCGGTTTTGGTCCAAAATTACTTTGTGCATCATTTCTAACGTAAATGGCTGCTCTTGTATAGTTACTAAGCTTTTTTTCTTGAACACCAAGTAATGGATTTATAATGTTGCTCTTATACCAAACTGCTTTGAGATTGCAATTACTTTGGTAGAAACAAGTAATATTGATTGTATCTCCGCTATCGACAATAACTCGTTTTGATTCCACTTGTGGATCTCGGTCTGAAAGAAGAATAAGAAATATTTGATAAGAATAAAGCATGTCAGGGGTGCAATTAGATAGGGGTTGGGGGGATCGCGTCCAAGGTCTTATGTGTGCCCTCAAACAAGGGCAGATAATGTAATAAGCCAATCAGTGCGTTTGTTTACATTGATGGGGCGGACCAATCAAACTGCTCGATTTTACCAACATGTCTGAATTTACTGGGACATCACTGCGAAAAACTATACCTCAGAAAAAGCCTTCCGTGAACGCGAATTTTGCATTTTCAAAGAGAAAACGAACTGATTCGGATAGTATATGAGTTTTTCTTCAAATCTGTCGTGGGGATATGTAATGTGTTCCTTAACAAGATAAATATCGACTTTCGAATCGGGAGTTACGAAATGCTCACGACCGAGTTCATGTTTAACGTTGTCTGTGTGAAAAAGCCAACATAAATTTATTATTCCGTACGGGTTTTGACGTCCTAGAGCTTTCAAGGCTCTCCTTATCTCATTAATACGAAAGTACGTAAAGTGGCGCTTTTCTTAGCTCTAAAACTGGTTCGAATACCTAGAGTTTGTATCCAGCTGATATCGGAGGATAATTTTGGCCTCTCTGTATCCTCGTGGTCTGCGAGAACAAAGCTGAGCGAAGGAAAGGGGTGTTGGTCAAATTAAACTCAAACCTAGTTTAGGAAAACATTTGCTCAAAGTATGCCACTCGAATAGAAATGAAGAATGGTGAATTTATTGTTTTCGTGCATCTACCCGACGACAATTGCTTACCCTTGAAAGTAAACAAGAACTCTTTATTCGCCTGCAAATTCATCGAAGTCGTCAACCAGCTCGAGACCTTCCCTCGTCCATCGTCGTTATCATTGTCACTCTTCACTTCTTTGTAGTTTTCATAAATGGTATTACTTCAAGATGGGGTAGTTCACTGGTCTCCCTGGACGTTTAACCTTAAATTCTGGGATGACATGGTAAATTCGATAATACTGACATCCATACGTTGCATGCCAAGATGAAAGAATGTCCGCATCCTCGAAAGATCCGCCGCGATGGACTTTTAGTTCTACTCAAGGTAATTGCGACAGTTTTTGAAATTTAGCACTGATCTTGCCCCCATCCACTGGTGAACCCACAGGGCCTTTTTTAATGAAGCTATCACATAGACCCATTAACAGCAAAAGTCAGAGACTTCGTGAAACCAGTACCAACCAGAAAATACGTTGTCAAAGAATGAGACAAATCCATTAGAGTAATAAACAAATAACTGGAAACTGCGGGCAAATTCAACTCCAGCTCTCTCTAGTGTGAGAGGTCCGGTTGATTGACATCATGATATTAGATACACTTTTGAATTTTGATATTTGAGTTTGAAGGGTTTTTTCCTGATATAAATCCAAGTGACAGAACTTTGTTTGTAACAATCTCTTCACCAGAAAGATTGGGAGGTTTACACTGTAAAAGTTGGATGGGTGAATACAAGAAGGATGCAAACAGATCTTTTTGGAGACAATTAACACACTATCCTTTAATGTCTGCCCACCTTACTTCAACAACGAATCGCCGGTCAGCGGTTGCATAACACAGGAAACCCATAACATGCTTTCTTTTTTTTTTTAAAAACTAATCAACATGTTTTGTTCTAGTCAGTTCACTAGTTCATTAGTTCTTTTCTTTCTATCCGGCGATATAGTCTTTTAAATGTGATGGCATCTTGACTGTCCTTCCATAGCGGGTCTGGTAATGCTTCTCTTGTTCTTCTGAGATTGCTGACGACTCTTCTTGATCTGCTGCCTGAAAGGTTGGTGGTTCCTCTTCAATGGATGGATCCTCTTGTCCATCGGCTTGTGTAGTTGAGGGTGTTTGCTTGAAGTGCCTACGGTTTATGATTTAGTCTGGGTTCCAGCAATGCTTCTTTCATGGGTAGGAGTGTCTTGGCTTTTCGAGACATCAGGCATTCCATTGGACTGGTAGTCATTCCTTGGGTCGGAGTGTTCCTAAAGTCTAGGAGTGAGAGGTAGGCATCTTCTTTTGCAATCCTTGCACGAGTCATCAGACGTTTAACTGTTTTCACCGCATTCTCAGCCAGACTGTTACTCTGTGGGTATCTTGGGGATGATGTGACATGCTGGAAGCCCCACTGCTTACTAAAGTCTTGAAACCCTTGCGATGAGAATTGTGGTCCCTTATCAGACACCACAACATTGCGGATTCCGGAGCGTGCAAAGTGTGCCTTTGCCTTGTGAATAACATCCCTGGACTTAGTATGTTCAAACATGTCTACCTCTACAAAATTTGAAAAATAGTCAACTGTTATCAAGTAGGTCTTTTCGTTCAGCTCACAGAGATCCATTCCCACTTTTGACCATGGATGTTCCTTCACTTCATGTGCTATCATCGTTTCCTTCTGCTGCTTCCTCCCCGTAGCTAGGCATGTTTCACATGATTGAATGTGATTCTTTACCTGTGCATTCATTCCTGGCCAGTAGAGACAGACCCTGGCCCTTTTGAGGCAGCCTTCGACTCCCATGTGGGATGAGTGGATTTTCGTAGTCATCATTTTCCTTAATGAGGTGAGGATGACAATTCTTTCGCCCCTGTAGATTATACCTTCTTGAGTGAAAAGTTCATCACGGCAATGGTAATATGAACGAAGTGGTATTGGTACCCCTGTTTTGGTCTCTGGCCAGCCTTCACGGATCACTCGATCTAGCTCTTGTAATATGGGATCTTCCTTTGTGTGTTGTACTATGTCGTCTAAGCAGCTTTGCGAGACGCAGGTTGATTCTCTGGCGTCAATTTGTTGACAACTCCTCTGTGAAAGCACTTGGTGGCATATCATTAAGGTAAGCCCTGCTCAATGTGTCGGCCAGATGCATTTCAGTTCCTTTTTTGTATATCAGAGTAATATCATAGTTCTGAAGTCGAAGAAGCATTCTCTGTAACCTCTTTGGAGCCTTGTGTAGAGGTTTCTTGACAATCGCCTCGAGGGGTTTATGATCACAGTGGACAGTAACTTTTCTTCCATAGGTATAGTGGTGAAACCGTTCCATTCCATATACCACTGCCAGCATCTCTTTTTCAATTGGCACGTATCCAAGCTCACACTGTGCAAGAGCTCTGCTGGCAAATGCGATAGGCTGGCCTTGTTGCAATAGGGCAGCCCCAGACCCTTGTCCGATGCATCGCATTGTAGTGTTAGTTCTTCTGCAGGGTCATAATAACGAAGTAACGGCGCTGCTGTAACAGGTCTTTGGGATCTATACATATTCTGATATCACCATTAGGTTTCTTAGTTGTGACCATACTGGATACCCACTTGGTTGGTTTTGATACCGGTTCGATAATCTGTAACTCTGTTAATCTTTGAAGCTCAGCTTGTAGTTTATTTTTCAAGGCTAAAGGGACCTTTCTTGGAGGGTGTACAACAGGTTGTACGGATGGGTCAGTCGTCAGGTGGTACTCGCCTGGCATGCATCCAATTCCTTGAAATACTTCAGGGTACTGTTGTAAGAGGGAGGCTTTTGAGAGAGGCCTGTTTTCCATATTTCCCATAACACGTGTTTCTGAATGCACGCCGCAAATGTTCTCTTCTAACACCTTTATCAACTCCGTCTGTTGCATCGCCGTATTTCCGAGAATTGGGGTTGTACATGTAGAGTCATCAACAACCATGAAGTTTACCAGGTATTTCTTCTTGTTTTTGGGGTTGATCATCTTTACTTTGCAGTGACCCGTTGGTTTAACAGTTGCGCCATGAAGTTATCTCTGCATTACATCCTGTATCTTGAAGGATCTTTGATGTGATGACATTGCACGTTGCACCGGAATCTAGTTGGAACTTGATGCTGCTGTTATCGATGGTAATAACAGCGAACAGCTTACTCTTAAGTTGTCCTCCAACGGTTTAGACTGTATCTGGAAGTTCTGTGAGTGTCTTCACTTCGTAATACTCACTATCATCATCGTCATCTCCATCGCCCTTACTAAAGGACTTTACTTGGCTGTGAGTTGGTGGTGCGCTGGGAGGTATTTTCCCACAACAGACTGCAAAGTGATTCTGCTTTTTACATTTGTTGCAAGTTTTCCCATGTGCAGGGCACTTTTCTTTAATCATTTCGTGTTGTCTTCCACAGTAGAGGCACATTTTGATAGGTTTTGGTTGTACACTAGAACCTGACCATCGGCTTCGATCAGGTGGGGTTCTGGAGTTGATTCTACTAACTGTATCTGTGTTGGTGAATGATTTATTCCTTTCTTTAGACAGTTCTGAAGCTCGACAGAGGTCAATACAGCTCTTCAGGGTAAGACTTGGCTTTCTTAGTAATCGTTCTCTCAAACTCGAGCTGCTTATCCCACATACAATTCTATCTCTGTGAAGTGAGTCTGAGAGTGTCCCGAAGTCACAAGTTTTCTCTAGAATTCTTAATTCTGTTAAGTATTTGTCAAAACTCTCGCCCTGTTCTTGGTTGCGCATGAAGAATTTGTGTCTCTCGACCGTTTCATTCTTTTTGGGGTCACAATAATCATCAAACGACTTGAGGAGCTCCTCGATCGTTCTTTCTTTTTCAGGGGTCGTGTACTGCATTGTTTTTTGAATTTCTCGGCCTTTCGCCCCTACAAGATAAAGAAAATCTTTACTTTTGTAGCTTTATCATCCTTTTCGGTGGCCAGATCGAGGTATGGCGTTACTTCTTCCTTCCACTTTCGCCAAGCATGCGATAAATCACGGCTTTCGAAGTCGAGGGATTCTGGAGGTTTCAGCTGATTCATTTCTTGTTCTTTTGTTTAAATAATCCACTGGACAGGTTGAGCTTTTCTTTCGTGCACTCCTGACACCATGTAAAAGTTGGATGGGTGAATACAAGGATGCAAACAGATCTTTTTAGAGACCTAACTTCACCTAACTTCAACAACGAACCACCGGTCAGCGGTTGCATAACACTGAAAACCCATAACATACACCTTGATGAGTCGATCCTAGAGGTGTTGAGCAATCCCGAGCAATTCAACAGGCCCTTTTTAAAATTATTGTGAGATAATCTGAAGAAACTTAGCAGCCTTAAATTTCAAATTTTTAATTCTTTTCCTGCTATGAATTTAAACTTTTCAGTGGCACAAATGTGCATTAAAATTAGTGCAGTTTATGCTAGCAGGCATCTATCTCCTTGGCTTTCTCAGTTATCCAACCAGCTCTACCAGTTTCTTTTGCACTTCCTTGTGAAAAGGGGTGGAAATTTTCCACAAGATATTCATCAAAGACTACCCGAGAATGTAGCATAGGTTGGGATGTTAGATTACTATTTTTGTGCTGATAAATTGAAGTAAAAGTACAACCAGAATGGCCACGTGATTATGATGCTTGTGGTGCACCATAACATTACCCTGCAATGTAACAAATACTTGCAAAACAGATTGTAATTATTGCATTTGGACAGTGACTGAAAACAGACGAAGTGTGATCCCCTAAGTTTCAAAGGTGCAATCTCCATAAATAACCTCAAGCAAGATGGGGACATGACTTTATGGCTGCTGCTGATACTGATGTAGCTTTAATGATGTGGGGCTCTGGTGCAATTCCCAAATTTTGTAAGGATGCCAGGATTGCAGTGTCCTGGATAATGCTACATGAAACCAGTTTGGTCTTTGTGTATATGAGTATATCATGATATCTTTCACAACTGTGACCCTAGTTTTTGTTGATTATCTTTGCACCAGCTTTAAAACAACTTTTTACAAATTCATGTGGGTCCATCTCTGAGCTTTGCAAACATTTAGGGTAAGAAAAGTACTGATTAAATATTGTTAAGGTCAACTTTAACCCATTAAGAGCCAAGGGCACACTCTCTGTCATTTTACTCTGGCTAACACAAGAGGATTTCACTCATGAAGGGGATGAGCCCTGCACCTTAGTGAGTTAACAGCCATCTCCTTAACCCATTAAGTGACAAGGGCACACTCTTTATTTTATTCTGGCTAATGCCAGACAATTTTACTTGTCAAGAGGATGAGCCTACTGATAAGTTAATATCAATGCATTAAGATTCTGAATTAAATAAGGGTTATTGTCTTTTTCGAAAACAAATATACAATCATTTGTATGACATTCCTTTTCTTCATATGTTTCTAAATGGCTGACTACAGTCTCTTGTGAATCAATGGTTATCAACCTATAGTTTCTGGAGAATTTAATGTATTATAGCAGAGTCGTTGCTGGATTATAATTTTGATATACCAATAAATTGGCTTCATTCTGAGTCATCAGTTCCTTTTGACTATTGTGTGGTTGCAATTGACGTGCTCAAATGAGGCTAGGGATGGTCTCTTCTGAATATGTGAACACAATTCGTTTCTAAATAACAGGACATGTACCAAGCTATCTGATCTTTTTGTGAGAATATTAGGGAAAAGTAATACTTCATGTTAATTCAAAATTTAAAAAAAAAGGACAAAATATGAATGTTAGTTGAATTTTTAGCTTTTGTAACAATACCCGAATTACATAAAGAAAAATAAAATCTTTTCTTTCACAGTAAACTTCAATACACTGTAATTAGGATTTATGTCTTGCCTCTTTCTGCTTTTGCTTGGCTTCCTTAACTAACACGTGCTGTCAAATATTCAGTAAAAGTGCACTGTTTTATACATTGTATGAAACAGGTACTGCAAAGATACCTGTGAATCACTCTGTGAATTTGCTACTAATTATCTTTTATGAAACTCGCAAATGCTTTGGATATCTCAGTACAAACTATGAACCTTTTATGGTTCGCCAGTTGCGTTTGGCCACAACCCTTTGACCACTGGTCATAAAGGGGATGGCTATGACAAATTTTGTTAAGAATTTAAGCGTTACACCAAACTTCAAACATTTTCTTTTGGAAAAACTGAACTATTTCAACATTTCCCCGCCGTTCGTGGCTGGGGATGAATGGAACGAAAACTAGACGTCAATAATGACGAAAAGTGCCACCTTAGTTACCTTATAAGGTTCTTTGTGATATATTTATCAGATAAAGAGAGCCTTGAAAGCTCTAGGATATCAAAACCCGTACGGAATAATAAATTTATGTTGGCTTTTTCACACAGACAACGTTAAACATGAACTCGGTCGTGAGCATTTCGTAACTCCCGATTCGAAAGCCGATATTTTTCTTGTTAAGGAACGCATTACATATCTCCACGACAGATTTGAAGAAAAACTCATATACTATCTGAATCAGTTTGTTTTCTCTTTGAAAATGCGAAATTCGCGTTCACGGAAGGCTTTTTCTGAGATATAGTTTTTCGCAATGATGTCCCAGTAAATTCAGACATGTTGGTAAAATCGAGCAGTTTGATTGGTCCACCCCATCGACGTAAACAAATGCGCTGATTGGCTTATTACGTTATCTTCCCTTGTTGTGCCCTCAGTCCTGTTAGTGACGGCTGTTCGCCCTTATTTCCCAAAGCCGCGTAGATCACCTGCACTCAATATTGTAACAATTCCCTCGGACCCTTGTTCTTCGAAATTCTTGGTTGCACCCCTGCATGGCAAGCATAGTCTTTACTAAAACTTGCGACAAATGGACTTATCCGATCTATAATATATAACAATAACAGGCTTCCATTTCTAACGTGAAATAATTGCAAACGGTGGAATTAAATCCGGAAAGGTAAGAAAACTATTGATTTTGAATTTTCCCTGCACCTCTGCACATTGTACAAATAAAAAAACAAAGAAAATAATTACAAGTTATTCAGTACCAAAACTAAATTTACTTAACAGATAAACAGAGATATGCAATTCTTTCCTTTTAAAACATGAGGTTTGATTTACTGAATGCTCATTTAAAGCTAGTGTCTCCGTGGTAAATGTCTTTAGCTATCGTCGATATAAAGTTCCAATGTGATGTGTCGAAGAAAAAAAAATGAACGGGATTGAAATTTTATTAAGCAATAAAATCTCAAGAAGTTAAAATTTAAAATAAAAGGTTAAGTTAAACATCAAAATGCTCATCGAAACAATGCTTTTAGTTCAAGCTTCTAAAATTCATTAAGAATTCATGAAGAAAATACAAAAGAAAACCATAATCGTGTCGTGTCTTTATATTTGCTAAAAACAAGCTTACTTTTCTCCTCCAGTTTTGTCAGCTTAGAAAACATTAATTTTCCAATTTTTAGCGAATTAGCGTATTGATAGGTTTGTTTATTTAGCCGTTCAAAAAAACTCGCAGTACGTGCTTTATCAGATCTAAAACATTTGCCTCGTGCTCTAAATGCGATAAAGCACTACTGCTCGCTTTTTAATCATTACTTAAAATATCCAAAGTCATCAGAATTTCAAATGTTTCAATACTAAGTTATTACAGTCTTTAAATGCGCTAACAGCGACATGTTGTTTGCCCCAGTTGGTTCTGCCTTTCGAAACGTCTAAATCGGGACGCTTATGAGTATTATGATGATGAGCATCTTTATTTCTAATGTTGAGTTTCTGAATTTTCGCATTCTCGTATTATTTGGGAATTAAAGTAAAGTAAAGTAAAGTAGAG
The DNA here is from genome assembly GCA_030142905.1 of Heliopora coerulea. NCBI lineage: Eukaryota > Metazoa > Cnidaria > Anthozoa > Scleralcyonacea > Helioporidae > Heliopora > Heliopora coerulea. Next base: position 2,083,898 of record JASJOG010000022.1, read on the forward strand.
AAATTATTAATTTTTTTTTTCATTTTCTATTCATTGGTGGGATGTATTAAAATAGCCTCCAAGCCGATCTCTAAGTAACGGTGTCAACAGTATTGTCCTATTTTTGAATTAAAATTAAGGTGGCTTGAAAGAGTCAGTGCGATTACGGTGCAAGTGTTTCCACCAAATTTGATTAAATTCTGTCCGGAGGATTTATGGAGTTCCGCGGCTTACTGCTCGTGGGACTTCAGCAAAATCTCCCTGGTCTTTCAGGGACATTTAATCACTAATTTTCCTCATGCCATAGTATCAGTTATAAACATGTACATATTTATACAATCTACTGGCCCGTAGACTGACTTCGTCCTCGATAACTTTCTTAACAAAATACATACTATTATGAATATTTTGTTAAGGATATGTTTCTGTGTTCGCAGAGGAAATAACGCACGGCTTGTTTGACAACATGTTTATTAGATTACAAACAACGAAAAGTATTCAACAACATGAATCGACGAAGTGAAGAACAGGAAGAAGGGTGTCAACCGTCTAATAAACGTCCACCCAATAATGACGTAGTAGTCCTTATTTTTTGTCATGCAATCAGTTAATATTAACATATTTATCCCAAGTGTTTTTCCCAAGAGCATGTGCCTTTTCTTGAAGCTTTGAATTCATTATTTCTGACCTCTTATCCAACCAGTGGGGTCGTATACGACCCTATATAGTTCTTTAAAAATGACAAAATGAGCCACCGTCCCTGCTCTTCCCCTACCCCTCTCGAAGGGAAGCAGAGTCCCACCCACACCGGTCAGCCCCCATGCGAGCGCCGGGATACATGGTACGTTACTTTTCGATATATACTTACAGAATAGTCCATTCTCCCTTCGTGTGGGACATTTCTCTAAGTGTTGAATGAAAATATCGCACAAAATCACATACTAAGTTGATTGACCTAAAAGACCTCAAAAATAATCGGTAATTCGGATGCTAATGAGTTATGTGGTTAGTGTATTCATATAAATTCTTGATATACTGTTTTGATATCTATTTACACCAATATCATTCACCGAGAGAAAATGGAGAAATTAAATTATATTACACATGCTTCAAAACTTCATAAGTTATGAGATGATGACTTAATCAAGGAAATAGGTTGTTGTTGATCAAAACCTGTAAAGTAACGAGACGAATTTTTCTTTTCTCCTGAGGCCTAGTATATAAGTGATGCCATGTCGAGCCGCGCTGGTATATTTTGTCAGCTTGGGTTGTTATGGCTTGTTTTACTTCCATAAATAATCCCCCATAAGAACAAAAAGGACGATTCTAACATTTTAATGTTATATTTCAAGCTTACGTTTAACGTCAATGCAAAATGAGAAATTCTTCCAGACTCCTCCTGAATTGTTTGTCAACTTCATTTCATAGTGTCCGGAGTAACTGCTCAAAACTGGTCCTATTCTGAAGTGAGTACCATTCCATGTATATTTGATTTCATAGCTGTCGCAATTGCTGTACGTGCGCGAAGTTTGATTAAGAATTCCTTTGCTGCTCTTATAACTTGGAATTGCTTCAATAATCAAGACCGATCCGAATAGTGGCTCTTTGCAACCTGGGAAAAATGAAATGAAGAAATGATCACTTATATGAAGAACAGCAATAAATGTTATAGAATGCAAATATTTAGGTCCTGTAACTACACATGCTGGACTGCCCAAACCTCACTGACCTCTCTGGCGGCCTCAGATCGCACTCAGACAAAAATTCAAAACAATCGCCCAAAATTTCGTCACCAAATATTCGTCATTGTATATTAGGTGCCAAAACTTACAATAAAAATGTGGCAATTCAACAACACCGTAAAAAAACCACAAGAGAAGCAACCCTCCATACAATCTCATGATACCATAAACAGACAATAAAAAAATAGTTCATTATTCGAATTCAACCATCAGTTTGTTTATAAATTCTTCTTTCTTTTTAATAATTTTCTCATATGCAATTTTTTTTGTTTTGTTCAACGAATTTAGATATTGTTTATATTCTTATTCCCCTTACAATGTTGTCAATTTTGAACATATTATCGCACTCTTTTATTTTGATCTTTTTTTCCAATCCGATTTTAAGCCTTCATACGATCTCAACACTATGAACTGTAGTGTGACTAAGTTGATATTAACCAATGACATCACTAAGACTTGTACATACAAACTAACTAGAGAGAATAAAGGCAGACCCTTTCAACATTACCATATGGTGGCAGCGGTCAAGAAATAAACAAAAATAAAAAAAAAATCAAAAGGTACGAAGCTGCGTATCAAAAATAAGCCCTCAACAAAAGCCGTTGGAAATATTCTTCGAAATGTCAGACGAGGAAACGAACGAAGCAACACTCGTGCGAAGCTTCACAAGGAATCAAGTGACACCCCATCAAAATTCACCTTCAAATCATCAGAATGGACTAGATGGATTCGAAGATTTGAAAGATTCAGAATGGTCACTGGATTGGACAAGAAAGAGGAGGACAAACAAGTCAACGCGCTAATATATAGCATGGGAGATGAAGCAGACGATATAGTAACATCATTTAATCTCAGTCAAGAAGAAATGAACAGTTACGAAACCGTCAAAAACAAATTCGAAGGCCACTTCATCGCCAAAAGAAACATAATTTTTTAAGAGCAAAGTTCAATGCTCGAGTTCAAAACGAAGGCGAACCAGTCGAAAATTTCATCACCGATCTGCATTGTCTTGCCAAACACTGCGAATTTGGCGCGCTAAAGGATCAACTCATTCGAGATAGCATCGTCGTCGGACTTAAAAATAAGAAACTATCAGAGAAACTACAACTCGATCCAAATCTAACTTTAGAAAAAGCGACCGCTCAAGCTAGACAAAGCGAAGAAGTTAAGAAACAGCAAAGCGTCATCCATAAAGATCAAACAACTGGGAACCAACAACATAATATTGACAACGTAGGACGATCGAATCGGGGGAAAAACAACAGAAGAAAAGAACAAAGCAGCAAATTTGAGGGAATCAAATGTATCCGATGCCTAGTACCACGATATTCAAGACAAAAATGTCCAGCTAGCGAATCTGTATGCAACAATTGCTTCAGAAAAGGACATTGGGCCAAAGCCTGTCGAGGTAAATCGAACCGAAATAAACGAATCGAAGAAATTAATCAAAAGAAAAATTCATCTGACGAAGAGGACGAATTCTTTTTGGGAGAAATCATTAACCTTGATACCGTAAGTGCTTCGTCTACTAATCAATGGATCGCAGATATCAATGTAAATAATACAACAGTCTCGTTCAAGATTGACAGCGGTGCTGACGTCACCGTGATACCTCACACAGCTTATGAAAAAGCCAAACGAAAAGAAGTTTTAAAGCCAACTCGGAAAATACTAATGGGCCCGTGCAAACACAAACTAAATTGCGTAGGAACATTTTGTGCACAACTATGTCACAAAAACAATATGACCAACGAGGAAATATTTGTCATCAAAGGATTAGAAAGATCGTTGCTAGGACGACTGGCAGCGCAACGCCTCAACCTAATTAAGCGCGTCGACACTATTAATAGCAACGAAATGAACACAAACGTCAAAGAAAAATATCCACACCTTTTCAACGGTCTTGGTCAAATGAAAAACCAGGAATATGACATTAAAGTAAAAGACGGCGCAACACCCTTCGCAATAGGGACCTTAAGATTTCACGACGCGCTCATCTACTACGCGGGCGGAAGTGGTCATGTAAGCACTGAGCATGCGCGCGAGTCGTAAAAATTTGTCAAGCCTCTGCGACGCGGCGTTTAAACATCTTCTGGCGTGGTCGCAGATTAGACCTCGGACGCTGTTTAAATCTTTCGTTAAAATGTAAGTGTCATAAATTTTTTTCTTACTTTTATGCCTTGAATTTGTTATGCAATGTTGTGTCGTTAAATTATTGATGAAAAGAACCTAAATGTAATCTAACTTCATGGTTTTCACTAGTTCTATAACTATAACCTGAGGATCAGCAAACATGTCTACCGCACAGTCACCTCTGTCCGCTTCGAAAACTGTAAATAAATCACCGCATGAATAAATCAACAGATTCGCCGAAGAAGTAGACACAGCGCTTCAGTTTGTTCCCAAACAGTTCCCTGCTGACAAGTGAATCGTTCAGAAAACCCATAGCATGACCAAGGACTGGAATTTCATTATTCTTGAAACGAAAGTTCGCAACACATTCATCTTCGTCCATATCCTCTCAACAAAATCTGGAATAGTCTTGATATGGGAGTTCTGAGTTTTTGGAATGGCAAGCATCGTACAACAACACAAACTCATCATCATCATTAATAAGAGGGGAGTCGTAGGCAACGAGTAAAGCATCTCTCGCTTTTTGAAACGAGCACATTTCGCTGACACAGTGACACTGATACAGTCGCGTTGTAGAAACCGACACAGATCAAACTTAGATAATCTAAGTCACCTATTTTCAATAGCAAGGCGGGATTGTTATGACCTGAGAAGTAATGATAACATGCTTTTGTTACCTAAACCAAACGCTAACGCAATGAAAAAAAGCTTTAAGTATAGAGCCGCTGTGATCTGGAATGCCCAATCATTAGAGGACAAAATTTATGAGCTTTGAGATTTAGTATTTTTAATTGTAAATAGCTTTGAATTTTAGTATTTTTAATTGTAAATAGTTTGGTTTTTATTTTTAGTATTACCATTTAAAAGCTCTGATGTAATTATCCTTATTTCTTATTTTCTCTTTTTAACTTCTTATGTGTGCAACACGGCCTAATGAAAAACAACTGAACATTTTTCCCTGTAAATATATTTTATTATTGGTTGATTAGTTACCGTGTATAAATAAGATTAAATAAATAAATAAATAAAACATTTCGCTGACACAGTGACACTGATACAGAAATCGACACAAATCTAAACGATTTTTTAACACGCAACGCAGACGCGGCTCTCCCAAGTCTTTCCTCGCATTTCATCGCGTTGTAGCTGAGCGCGTCGTCAAATCTTAAGGTCCCTACTCACTGTACCAAGACAAGTACCAATACCACTGTGCAAAGAAACCGAGAAGGAATTAAAAAGAATAGAACGCAACGGAGTTATATCGCGAGTTGATGAACCAACCTAATGGTGCACCCCAATGGTGGTAACGCCAAAAAGCCACGGTAAAGTAAGAATATGTGTGGACCTCACAAAACTGAACCAATTCGTTCAGCGCGAAAACCATCCACTCCCAACGACCGAGACAACGCTAGGAAAACTCGCGGGAGCTCGATACTTTTCAAGATTAGACGCCAACTCAGGATTTTGGCAAATAAAACTTTCGGAGAAATCAAGACCTCTAACAACATTGCCTCAAACTTGAATTGCCTATCGGCATAAAAGGCAGTTCGTGAAATCCTACTTAAGGCATGATTTTTAGTTTTTCCAACTATTTTATCCGACAAAAATTGTGCATTTTACATACGAAGGGTAGTATATCCATTTATTAAAACAACATGGCACTCGAGGATTGGTTAGTAAAGGGAAAATATGATAAAGACATAAAGGTGACCATCAGCGATAATCTTTATTCAAAAACAGCAAAGTTTTGGTATGTGCAATTATCATCAGTTAAACAAGTGTTCAAGTTAACTAGTAAAAAAATGATTTATCACGGGGGTGTCCATTTTTTGGAAATAAAGGTCACATGATCAAAATTCATGTATGTATGGTCTACGTGAATCTTCTATTGATAATAATGGTGAAATGTACATTATATTGAAGTTTAGGTGTTCTTCTGTTGTTTATTACACGAAGGAACGCAGTCATTGTTTTCTGAGCAAAATTCAGCAGGGCTTTGTACCATGAAAGTTTTGAAAAAGAGCAAGTACTATATGAGACCTGGACGCACAAGAATAAAGGTTCTTTCAATGGCTGCCTCATGTTTTACCGACTGATGCGATAAAAAGTCGTCTAGCTTTATTAAACACAGAAATCTCAATGTTTCTGTCATCCGGTACTTTGTTGGCACAATTAGGAAAGGGATACCATCACTTGAGTAACCACGAATTTAACTGTCCGTATTTCTATAGAGTGATAGAAACTCTCGTCTCTGCCAATCAGGTCGTGCATTCTCAATATCCTTACTTTATGGGACTGAGTTCATGTAGAATTTTAGTGCAAAGGCTTAAATTTGAGCCCCGTTACTGCAAATTTTTATATTTACTGCCTTCTCCACAGACTCCTTCAAAGTGTCATGGGAAGGTTCAAAAATTTTCACAATGTCTGCAATTTCTTATAAAAAAACCGGCAAACAGATCAGACTTTTCACTATAAAATCATCAATTATCCGAAGGAATGAGAAAATTTTCCTCAATCAACAATAGCAAATTTTCTCCAAATTCAGTCTACGAAACCTCAAAACTGTGTATATACAGTAATGTTCGCCCAAAAATCAGGACGAAATTCTGATAAGCGTTTTATTTGCAGAATTAATTTAGGCAGAATAGAACTACTGAAATAAGCAAAAATTTTGTGAGCAAATTTTTTGCATTTACTTTGGCTTACACTCATCCTTGGCTTAATTTTTATACATTACGTTATCAGATGCGGCAATCGGAACACTTAAGTAAGACGAACGAAACATCTGTCCTCTCCAGTTGCTTCTGTTTGCCTTGACAGAAACTTTAAGAATAACACTAATTGCTTTGTCGTGGTATAACTGTTTGCGAGCATTTTTATATGACGCGGACAAGTTAGTTAAATATACGCAAATAGAATGGCAATAAAAGCTTATGTTAAGCATTCTGTGGAACAGTGGAAGCACCAAACAAAATATTTCGAAGCAATGAATTAATTTCATGATGTTCGTAGAAGTTATCTGATATAATTGATGTTGACCTTCAAACTGTCTTTCAAAGATCACATTTTTACTTTATGACAAGCAATCCATTGTGCGTTGGGTTTGCAGGCTCAAGAAAGCAAAACCCCATAGTTTCTGAAATAACTGACTCATCAGAGAGTTTTCTTTTCGCTGTAGCCCATAAAAATGACCGGGTCATTGTTTTGATGAAAAGAGGTTTGTTCCTCCTTTGACTTGATTAACGTGCTTGTGTCCAGCCGCCAAATTCAAAAATTAAATGTGGGATATTTGTTTGAGGCTAGCTAGTCCCACCAACATCGAGCCCGAGTCCAACAGATAAACATAATATCACGAGTGTAAAATACACTTAAAATGAAATCGAAAAGCAGTGTTTGTTTAGTCTCTTGGCGGAAAAGCTTTGCAGTAATTCAAATTTCTTATATTTCAGTAGAAAGATTTTCGTGATACCAGTCAACCCGGTTTGCCAGGCTAGCTCGGCTTCTATAATCGGCAGCTCAATAAGCAAGCATAATAATCTTTTCCCGTTTCGTCTGTATATTGCCAACTGCTCAGGAATGATCGATGTACAAATTCAATTAAATTCAAGCAGTAGCGTAGCTAGGATTTCGTAAAATTCGTTGTAAAATTTGAGCATGTATAGGTTGTATACCGATATAATTTTCCTGGCGAACTGACTGCTGTAGTGAGGACGTTATCTCGGGAGTACTAGATACTGGTACTAATGAGTTCAAGCGCTTGGACAGCCATATTATTTGCAAATCTGTAAAGCTTACTTTCATAAGAGGGCTTCGGGCATGCTAATGAAATCTTGTACCCAAGAAAATTTTGAAATTTAAAAATCTCTAGATGACTGTTCCTTGACTATTGCTTATGAACATTCCTCATTGACTATTCCCTATGAGCATTCTGGAAAAAAAACACATTAATGTTTGATTTTCTAAATGGAAATGCTAGTAGATGCTATACTGGGAACTCACTATAGACAATCGCCACGATAGGCTTTAAAACATATCCATTTAATTTTTAAGACTTCTTAGAATGGATATGGATCATGCATTAAACCAAGACTGAGTAGTGAAAATAGAGGCGAGGTCGTGTTAGTTGAGTTCAGACCAAGTGCACGCCTGGTCATGACAAATCAAATTCGAACAAAAGGTCCAACATTCGTGACTCATTTCAACTGTAATGAATTCTGAATCAACAACAGTTTGTGTTACATAATTGTTACGAAGAAATAACATGTTTACGAACTATTTCATCGAAGAAGAAACTAAAATCGTAAATGTATGGAGGAACATTCTTATGACAAAAACTACGGGGGCAAGACTCCATTACTTCCTGTTGGGCTGGGCTACTGAATGTCCGATAAAAAATGTTAGTTCCTTTTTCCCTCTGAGTTACTTTTATTACTCTCTATAAAAATGATAACCGTAACTGTAAACTTCTTTACCTAACCCAGGAACTTTTATACTTGAAACCATTTACTTGCTTAGTCATTTATGGGTCTTGTCGTGGTTTTTCTGTTTACTCCTTCTCATGCAGCAAGAAAAAGCAAGAATTACGTATGTTAGTGGGTTTTAGTAAATAGTTCATGCAATCTGTGATCAATCTAAATATGATCATGCTTGAGCAAAACATGAAGTGATCGACTTATGTGTCGTTTTTGTCGTTAGCGGTTCATATAGCAAGGGAAAGGTGTTGGCCTCTGCCATGCAGGTATTCTATTACGCATAGCGAAAAAGCTAAGAGAGAACTGTGGCGGAAATTTAGCGAAGTACTCCCTGTCTGACATTTGAGCTCCCTAGCTATATTGGATAATCCTGCATCCTTCACTATCCCTTTCAGGTTATGTGATTTCACGAGGTTTCGTTTTATGAATTTAATCACATTACATTAATGTATATTAGCCAAAAACAATTTTTCTCTTCAGTGAAAATGTCAACTTGGTCTTAAATGGTAAATAAACAAGGAAGCTGAAAGGTCCCTTAGGCGTTTATGTGCTCACTCAGGGATAATTTTGTGAATTGTGGGTCCAAATGATCTCGAGAGGGAGAATGGTGCGTTCCATGTTTATTGTAAAGTGCTTTGCTTGATTGATTCTAAAAATTTGACGAATACTTTGCAGAGATTTTTGGCTGAATATTTTGGTGCCAAAATCATCAACTATCGGATTTTCAAAGTAAAAAGTAAATCCTACAAACGTGGTCTGGTTTATACTCTAGTTAATCGTTATTTTAAAATCTGTTCCTCCTACCAACTCTTTCATTCCGAGTTACTTAACCTCAAAAAACTTTTACTCAACAATGGATATCCTGACACTTTCCTTGACAGCTGCATTAGAGTCTTTCTCGATAAACTGTTCAGTCCGCCCACACGAAACTCAAACACACCTGACAAAACTATTCTCAACTTTTCTCTCCCTTTCACAGGCTCACACTCTTTACAAATCCGAACTCAAATTGCTAAACTATGTTCCTCTGCTTTTCCACACGTTACCGTGCGTTTCATCTTCCAGTCAGGCAGACGACTGTCAGGTTTCTTTTCTTTCAAAGACCGAATTCCCAAGCTGATGAGGTCGCGTATTATTTATAAATACTCGTGTCAATGCTGCAGAGCGTTGTATTTCGGCCAAACTCGCCGGTATTTTCATACGCGAATCTCAGAGCATATGGGGGTTTCGCCTCTGACGGGAAGGAAGCTTGCAACGAATTCCCTTTCAAGCGTTCTTGCCCACGCACATCAATCTTGTCACCACATCTCTCCTGATGATTTCACTATCATCTCTTCCTGCCGTTCAAACTCCAACTTTGAGCTCCTCCTACGAGAGAGCTTACTTATATCGAAATTTAGACCCTCTCTCAACGAAAACATCTCATCCATACCCCTTTCTTTATTTTAGTTCTACGCGGTCCTCTTTTCACTTCATTTCATTTCATCTCCATTTCCTGTCACCCTACATCTTGTCACTTTTATCCTATTGTTTAGCTCTCATGTAACTTATCATCACGTGTAAATAGATATATAGGTTTTAGTCACATTTGTAATTAGTCACTCTGAAGATGTTGCACGTCCGCAACGAAACGTTAGTAAAGTTGTTTTAAATACTTTGTGTCCTATTTCTGTCATTATGCCTGTCCACATAAAAATCATGAGCTGGGCTCTCATTTTTATATTACCTCTACGTTTTCCGCCCGGAAAATCAATAGCCACGATAAATCCTTGCACGTTATTTATAAACTGTGTCAAAACCTTAAAGCTACTTATGAGTTGTGAACTCAAACTATACATAAACCTTTCCGTGAAATGGACATGGTGCCGAGCTAGTTGCTCTATTTAAATGTTAAACTGGCGGCAGAAATGCAGAGAAACTATAAACTGCATGGTTAGACTTTCAGTGTCACTAGACTGTGAAAGTAACACTCATTGTTGTATTTCATATCGCACCAAAAAACTGGCATTAGCGGAAGGAAGTAAAAAAATACGTGGCGTTAACTAATATATTCTGAGACATTAGTGACTTCAATTTTATTGGCTGGCACTTCACCAATTCCATGTGTTAGTTAAAGCCACAATATTTCTGTTTCCGTTCGGTAGTCCGTGAGGTGACAGTGGACTACGGACAAAGGTCAACAAAAGAAGACGTGAGGAGATCCTGCTTGTATTGCTAGAAATGTTTACAAACTGTAAGGCCCAGTCCAAACGTCGAACTTTACATGTGCCGAATCTAATGTTAATGAGCAAAATCCTTTGTCCAAACTGATTTGCATTTGGTTCGGCACATAAAAAGTTGGAACTGGGCCAAACACTAAGAGTACAGAAGATTTATTAACTCATATAAAACCCCGTTTGCACTGTTAACATTTTGGCCACGGCACGGCTGAAATGTTGGCACGGGTGCCGCCATTTTTGGGCGCAGCACGGGTAATTTTCACAGTGTAAACGGTGTGGACCTCTAAAAATTTAGCCGTGCCGAATACCTCTGTATATGTGGGTCTCGGCACGGCTAATTAGCCATGCCGTGCCAAACATTCGCCGTGCCGTGCCCAAAATGTTGCAGTGTAAACGGGATTGATATCTGCCATAACATTCTTAGAACAAAGATTAATGCCCAGCAAAATATACGTGATAAGGCGATGATTTATAAAAGAAATAAGTTTATTAACAGGACTAACGTTTCGTTGCGTCTCGCAACATCACAGTATGAATAGGAGAGACGAGGCCAGGCAGATTAGAATAATCGACGGTTGACTGTTCTAAGAGAATACGAATTCTAGCGTGTTTTGATATTTCTTACATACCTTATTATTATCTTATTGTTTCCTACATTGTCTTACACAGCCATTAAATCCCCAATACATAAATTTGCGAAATATTATCCACTCGCCCACCGCGCTAAGCGCGGTGCGAGGGTACTAATCTTGACGTGCATGGAGTCCTGTTACACGTGTGGTGACTAGGGAGAAAAATTTTAGCTTTGTGTATGTATCTTTCTATATATATATATATATATATATATATATATATATATATATATATAGTGGAACCCTCCCCCGAATAAGAGCTAATTTTTTTTCTTATCTGAAAACCTCGTTAATACAACCACCTCGTTAATACGACCAACGATCATATTTTGATGTCCCCTACTGTTTAATACGACCACTCAACGTGTTGAGTAATGCCTTTTTTGATATCAAATTCTGATATGCGGTGTATGATTATTTTAATCAATTACACATACGGCAAATAATTAACACTTAAACGTTTTCAATATTCATTTTAATTTTTATTAAACAGATACAACGTGATTAAATATGTTTTTGGGTCGTTTTATCGTTTTCTTGCCTTCTTTTTTCCGCCATTTTCCTCTGCTGTTCTCGTTTGGCCACATTCCATTTCGACTCTAACGGATAGGTTATTCGGGATGTCCATCAATTTGCTTAGCAAGTCAATATTCTTTTCCTGAACCATAAATTTGTAAATGCATGGAATCTCCATTCCATATCTCCCGCCCCGATTAACAGCTGTTTCAATAACTTTAGCTTCTGCTTCACTGCCGCTCTTTGCTAAAAAATGGCGAACTATCCCATTTCCATGATTTGTAGAACCTAGTGCCCTTGGAATGTGACCAACTACATCTCCTTCCTTAATCACCACAATAGCGTTCTTGTTTTGTTCATTGTCGTGTTCGTGCTTTAGTTCAAGAACTTCATCAATCTTGATTCTCCAGTATTCTTTGTAAACATGATATGATGATGATGATGATGATGATGATGATGATGATGATGATGATAACTTTATTTATTCACGCTAGCCTCGACAACATATGCTGGTTTCCACGAAGGGCGTGAGAAAATTAAAAAAAAAAAAAAAATGTGTACAAATTACAAGAGATTCGTTAGTTAAGGTCTACGCTAAGAGCTAAGGTATTTACAATGGAAGCTAGGACTTGGTAATGAAAAGATAGATTCAGAATTAAAAGTATATTTACAGAATTAAATGTTAAGTGCTGTAGGCGATACTGTGAGCAGCGATTTTAGTTTCAAACCTCGTGAAAGAAGTGCACCTTCTTATTTGCTCAGGTAAACTATTCCATAGTTTAGCTCCGTCAAACAAAAAGCTTTTTTTCATGCTGTTTGTACGCAGTTTTGGTAAAGAAAGTTTAAGCGACGTATCACGTAGGTCATAATCTGAAACATCGCTTCTAAAGGTAAAGAGGTTTGAGAGGCATTTCGGACCTATGTTGTTCAATATTTTAAACATCATTTTTGACTTTGCCCTTTTCCTTTGAACTTTCAAAGGTTCCCAATTTAATGCGTGCAGAGCAATCGAGTGATCTACATCATTACTCATATTTGTAATTATTCGGGCAGATCTGTTTTGCAATTTTTGAAGCCTCTTTGATTGGGTTTCACCAAAACCATCCCATACTTCACAACAGTAGTCAAAGTATGGACGAACAGTCGAATTGTACACGGATAATAGTGAATCTTTGTCAACGAAATCTTTTAAGCATCTAAGGGCTGATATTCCTGAAGTTATTTTTTTACAAATTTAGTTAGTGTTGTTTTTCCAAGACAAGTGCTGATCAATTATTACCCCAAGAGTTTTACATTCATTAACTTGACTGATTGATTTGTCATCAATTTTAATATTGGGTAGTGAATTTGATATACTCTTCATCATTGGCTTAGATCCAATGATCATAAATTCAGTCTTTGCCACATTCGGCCTAAGTTTGTTGACGACTAACCATTTTTTGAGGGTGTCTAAGTCAGAGTTCATTGCGATCTCTACATCTGCAATTGTTTCCCCGCTTGTCGTCAAATTAGTGTCATCCGCAAACAAGCAGGGTTTTGAATTTTTAAGACAATGAGGCAAATCATTGATATATAACAAAAAGAGTAAAGGTCCCAGAATAGAGCCTTGAGGTACGCCACACTTTATCTTTCTTTGGGATGAGAGACACCCATTAACCTGGCAAACTTGGCTGCGGTCCCAGAGATAAGATTTTAAGAGAGCTAAAGCACTTCCTTTTATTCCATATGCCTTCATTTTCCTAAGTAAAATTTGATGGTCTACAGTATCGAATGCTTTTTTTAAATCGATAAAGACCACCAGGTTAAAGAGCCTTTTATCAATATTCATATACCAGTTGTTCGTACAATCCAATAGAGCCGAAGCTGTTGAGTGGAATTTTCGAAAGCCAAATTGATTTTCGCTCAAAATATTATAGTCCGTTAAGTATGTGTACAATTGCTCATATAATATTTTTTCAAATACTTTGCTAATTGTTGGCAGGATCGAAATTGGTCTGTAGTTACCAGGCAAATTTCGACAGCCATTTTTAAAGAGAGGAAGTACTCTGCCCACTTTCCATTCCGAAGGAAATGAACAAAGTGTCATAGCCTGATTAAGGATATAAGTCAAGCAGTCCGAAATTACTGGCGCAGCTATTTTGAGAATTTTCGAAGAGATGTTATCTATACCAGTGGCTTTATTGGCAGGGAGGTAAAGAAGGAGATGATAGAGCTGACTGGTTGTAATTTCTTTGAATCCAACAAACTCTGATTTAGCTTTTGGAATGTATTCATGAAAGCTTTTTGGATAAGAGTCATTGATTTTACTAGCCAAATTGGGGCCTATTGTGGAGAAGTAGTCATTGAAACTCTCTGGAATATCAGCAGGATTAGTAATGGACACCCCATCTACTTTAAGCTCACTCACTTTGGTTGGTTTACTTACACGGCCCAGTAAATGGTTAATAGTTTTCCAAGCTTCCCTTGGGTTATTTTTTTGAGCAGCAATTTTATTGGAAAAGTAATCTTTTTTTGCATTTCTCAGCCCAATGTTTACTTTATTTCTAAGTGCTTTGTAGTTGACCAATCTGAATCAAGGTTAGTAATAATGGCCTTCCTCTTAAGCCTATCTCTTGAATTTATGAGATTTTTTATCTCACTAGTAAGCCAGGGGACACTATTTACCCTCAATTTTTTGTGGCAAAGTGATGCATGCTTGTTAAGCACCTCAAGAAATAAATCTTTCCAGACAATCCACATATCATTAGCATTATCAGGGTAAAAGTAAACATATTCCCATTGTTGTTTGAGCAAATCATTAATAAAATGTTCTTCATTAAAGTTTTTCATGTTTCTGATTTCAACAACATTTTCTTCTTTCTTTCGAGTGATGGATATTTTCTGAATTGCATATACTAAACTATGATCACTTAAACCTGTATGAATCACACCAGAGTGAGAAATCTTTTCTGGCTTGTTTGTGGAAATATGATCAATTAAGGTGGCACTTGTCATTGTGATACGAGTAGCTCTGTCAATTAATTGTGTCAATTGATACAACTCATAGTAAGCTTTTAAAATTTTTGTTGGTGTGTCTGGAGTTTTTTTAAGTAAATCACAATTCAGATCTCCAAGAATATACACTTCTTTGTTTTCATCATCAATTGCTTTAATTAGCTTTTCAAAATAATCAAAGAAATCTTCAGTTGGTACACTTTGGGATCTATAAACTGTAGTCACAAGAAATGGTCGACTATGTGGTTTGTCGATTTCTAAGCAAACAGCCTCCAATTTTGAGGGAACAAGATCATTTCTTATCTTGTAATTGACAGAGCTACGTAGATAGACACAAACTCCACCTCCATTTCTTGTTCTGTCTTTTTGAACAATATCATAGCCATCTATATTGACAATGCTGTCAGATATACTTGGATCAAGCCTAGTTTCATTAAAAGCTATCAGGTCAATCTCTTTTCCTGACATACTAATTCTCAATTCATCAATTTTTTTTGATAGACTAACAATATTGAGGAAGGCCATTTTAAAGCTTCTAGCATTAGGAAAAGGGCCAAGTCCATTAGACATAACGCTACTCACATTATCGCCTGGTAAAGTAGAAATAGTTATTGGTACCTCAGGCGTTGGCTCACGTATCTGAGATACATTGACCATTCTCTGTTCCGTTGATGATAAGCCAGTCGAAAAAAATCATTGGCATTATCAGCAATAACAGTCGGGTACTTCACATGGACAGACCGTAAGTAGTTGCAATATTTGCTGCCTAACAAACTATCTCCACTACTACTTAGGTGCAAATAAGAACCATTCAGAAAATGTTTGTCAATGCAGCTATTGTCAATGTAAGAGATATTGTGGTTTTGGCACAGATTTTGCAACAAATTATTGTAATTGATGATTTTATCATTATTAATCTTCCCATCATACCTCCTGATTATGTTGGAGACTGCAACATTTTCTGCACAGGCTTTTACTTCTTCAATCAGCTTTTCCATTTTCTTGGCTACATGATCTTCTTTCTCGTGGACCAGATCGTTAGTTCCAACATGGAGGATTATGGTGTCATACTGCTGAATTTCATACTGGTTGAACTGAATCTTGTCACGGATCTGGTTAGTAGTGGCACCACTGTAAGAATGGCAGGTGGTTTTTTTCTTGCCAGCTCGCTGAATTTTCTTGGGGTCAATGTTCTTAATCATTGAGTCTCCAATGACTAAGATATTTCCACATTTGTTTTCTTTCGCATCTCTTAATTTTGGTCTCACTCGGTTAGTTGTCGTCTTCTTTAGGTGGGAGAATTTCCGTTTATGTTGGCTACGGTAGTCACCGATTTGAGAATCAAAGCTCACCTCAGAAACCAAGACAGCATCCTCAGTGTGAGTGTTAGACTCTTGGCAGTCCTCAATATCCAGGGAATCGAAACGGTTCTGTGTAGTTGCAGGAGCAGCGACAGGAATGATCTTCTTGAGCGTCTTCTTTTTAGTCTTAGCTTCAATCCACAGCTCTTGTTTGATGTCCAGCGCGGATTTGATGCAGCTGTTGTCTTCAGCAACCTCCACGATGCTCACCTTCAATTGCTCAAGTTCGGCCGCCATGTTGGATTTCTCGTCAACAAGACTGATCAGCCTCTGACTGGTCTCGTTTTGTTTTCTTTCGAGCTTGTTCACCAGATCCATTAAATTAAATATTTTATGCTTGAGAAGTTCACAATTCTTGCAGTTGGATTCGTCGTTGGCATCAAGATTGTGTTCTTCAGCGTCATCTGATTTCTCGTCATCAGCCACGTGGTCATTGCCTTTCAAGCTCAAAAGATCCGGAGACAACAAGTGTGTTTTCTCCATACTTCTTTGGGCAGATTTCTTCAAAGAAGAGTACAAATACTTTTGTTTGTTGTCCTGAACGATGGATAGCCTTTGGTCGACGGAACCTCTCCATTTGAGGCAGAACTCTTTATTCAGGAATTTCTTCGTATCGCCTCCTGGTGATGTCCATTTACCGATCAACTTTAGATCGGCTTCTACGAAGTGCTTTAGCTCCTTCAAATCCCCCTTCCAATAAAATATATCTTCACGGAGATATAGGAGGCTGGAATCTGTAGTAGTTGAACCAGAAGAATCTGGTAGCGACTCTGGTACACACAAAGATGAGGAGCTTGTCGACTCGCGATCATCCGCCATTGCACTACAATGCACTATATAAGGAACTTTGATTACTTTTGTACTAGCACGCGCAGGCTATGAAAAGCGCCGAATCTGTCATCGATCCATATTTCACACTTTTTCTAATTTAATCAGTGCGAAATTTTCACGCATGTCTCGAGGATTTTCCTGATTTATTACCTTTTGTCCGAACACACTTAGCAGCTTTGTGAATAAGCACTTTGACCAGTCATCATGTCTTCAAATTGTAAGCGAAAACGGCAGGCAATATCCTCAATGCAGGATGCTTTGGATTTTCTCGAACAGAAAGGAAATTCAAAAATGGCAAATGAGCTCGCCAGAGTCATCTGTCAAGCTCAAACCGATTGGCTTTAAGGCTAGTTTCCATATAATCGCTGACGATCGTTGACGATCGCCGGATCGCTGAAATCATTGAAGCGAAGGATCGCTGACGATCGCTGACGATCGCCAACGATCGCTTGAGTTTGTTTCCATATGATCGCTCAATTCATTGTATCCCAGCACCTTCTTGTGCCTGATTTTTCATTGTTCAGCAGACACCGCAGGCCGTCGACGGTTCCAAACCAAATTTGTCGCCTACGACCTTCAAGGCGTTGAGTTTTTTGAACTTGTCTTTATACTCTTTACAGTATCGGTTGTATAAACATTCATATTTGTGAATTTCTTCCATGAACTCTTCTGTGGAAAAACTCGCCATGTTCTATCTTCGAAGCACGTGGTCAATTGAAGACAAATGCCTGAACGTCACAATGTCAACAGAAAATGATGCATTTTGGGATCGTTTCGATCGCTGGATCGCTGAATTTTGTTTCCATATAATCGCTGACGATCTCTGTGGATCGCTCACGATCGCTCACGATCGCTGAGATAGAACATTTTCTATCTCAGCGATCGCCGGGGATCGCTCACGATCGCTGGATCGCTGAAAAGTGTTTCCATATAATCGCTGTCGATCGCTCATGATCGCTGGCGATCAACAGCGATCGTCAGCGATTATATGGAAACTAGCCTTTAGTGTCGGAAAAACCAACGGAAGCTCACAGATTTTTTTAAACCTAAAGAAATTTATATAACTAATATAGGGGCTTATTATCAAGGTAATTCATCTCATTTGGTTAATTTTGTTGAGTTGTGTTCAGTTAATAAAATTTACTGTGGATTCTTTTGTGGTTTTAGCGTTATGCTAATTGAAATCTGACTCCGTTTGCCATGACGTCATTTAAGAAAAACATTTGTTACGTATCTGATCCACCCCCCTTAATACGACCACCCCGTTAATACGACCAAATTTTTTCGGCCCAACGGTGGTCGTATTAGCGGGGTTCCACTGTATGTGAACACTGAAGCCAGTAAATGATTTAAGACCGGCAAAGGAAATGGCTTTCTTGGTGCCTGCGGCTGGTTTCGCCACCTCAGTAACTGGACAATTTATGACGTGACAGAGCAGTTCTCAAAGTTAGCTCCTTGGAATATGCATTTGCCAACTGTTCACTTTTTGCAGCAACGCTTTGTCTTGGTTCTTTCTGATTTATATGAACAAAAGACGTAAGGGAACTCGCTTGCTGTCAGGACATTTGCTAAGCGACTAACTGTATTAAACCGACATTCTTCGCTGAAGTTGAATAGATGCCGATTTGTATAAATCTTGGGACTTTTCACGTTCTGGTAACAACTTCCCTGAGCTGCACAATCACAGGTACGTCTGAATCGAGTAGCTTTGAAATACAAGTTCTGCGAACGGAATTGTTTTGAACAGCTTTCAAAAGTAGCTTCCCGACTTCATTCTTCCCTAAGGGAGACTTCTTGTACGAAATATTACCGCCTGGATTTTGCTGGTGTTTATTGGTAAAGTAGAATGAAGATTCTGGTTCATTCATATCTGTACGACGATTATTTTTGAACATTTTGCAGTATTTAACCGGACAACGTTCATGGTCAATTGTTTGGGAAGTGGGATAGAACACTCGTCATTTAGAAGAGTTGTCGCGCCATGGCAGTCTTTGGATGCTTTCTCCGCTTTCCACACAAAAATTTCATTGCCTCAATCAGGATTTTTTTCGCTATGAAATGTCACCCCATTGAAGACGTTAGGATATATTTTTGGCTCGAAACAAAAATGCAAGGTAAACAGCCACCAGGTAACTCGCTGCAAAGCTACTTGTTTTTGGTCACCAAATTATCCTTCGGCAAAACAGTTGTCTGCTTCAGTTTTTCTCACTTCAAGAGTGATTTACCGTATTCGACCGGTAATGCTTTCATCAGGATTTTAAAACCTATCAGGAAAGTTTAAAGTCGTCTGTGTGTAAATTTACCGTTGAACCCTTCGTGTTGAGGTGCCACTGAATGCTTAGTTGAAAATACGTAAAAGTTGCAGCTTTATACGCCATTTTTCTTTTTTATTGATGTTTTGCCTTGGAAAAAGTACGTCTTTTACTTCCCTCTTCTCATTCTTCTTTCGATAAAACTTGCACAAAGTTTGCTTGTCGTATTGTGTTTTATGTATTGTATTTTTTTATTTTTCGATAAAACTGCAGAATTCGTTCATGTTTTCTTTGTTTACTTTGTCGGTTATGTAATTCGTTTTATCTTCGTCACCAAAGTCTTGTACTTCCGGATGAATACTTAGCGTAAACCCTTATCATAGCAGATCTTAAAGACATTTTTAACCAACTTTGAGGTAACGTATAATTTATCAATTTTTTAAGTCAAAAAAATGTCAGAAAAATATTCAATCATAAGCTGTCCATAATGCTGGTATCCGTTTGATAACCTATGAGAATGCTCCACTTTTAAGACGGAAAATCTAGTCATCTAATAAAACAATCTTTCTTTAAGGCAAAATGAGTGACAAGTCTAAGTGGAAAACGACACGAATTACCATAAACCCGCAAATAATTTAGGGTATTGATCCTATCATTCGTTGTTTAATAATTTAATTCCAAGGATGGACATCTTACCAGATTTTAAGCCGTTGAACGTTGTTCTCACCGAACTTTTTGTTTTAATAAAGCAGAATTGAAATTTTAAACGTAAATATGACTTTAAGCAGTTTAAATATAAAATAATTTCCAGTTTGGATTGTTGTTTATTTGCGGCCAAATTCTGTGTGGATTTTTTTATTGCATGTCCTCTTCCAGTTATAGTCAGGAGGATTTGCTTTTTTGAGAATTTTGAAAAATTATCATTGTTACTTGGATTCTCAAGAGATATATTGGAAATGGTGGGCGAGGGGTTGTTGCGTGCACGTATTTCTAGTTTACCCTATATTATAAGAAGATGCATCGACGATTGTATTCATGTATTCTAATAATCTGTTTCAGTCATCCCGTTTAGGTAGCTCTATGTTACTTTTCGGCAAACCTTACGCGTAAATGTGCTTGTTAAAAGCAAGAGATATTGGCACGTTTTTACTGATAAGGAGCCTGATGGAACATCACAAATTTTTACCGATGTAAACAGTGCAAGATTAAATCAAGGATCAACTAAGATTGACAAAGCAGGAGTGTTTACTGAAAAGAAATATTGCATGAATTTGTAGAAATCCAACAGCTAACTTGAATCGCGTTTCGCATGCTTACTTTTAGCTAAATGATTTTCAGTCTTATTCTACATGCATCGGTGAGAGTGCCTTAATGAATATGTTTACTGCACAACGTATCACGAGGAATAAAATTGAGATTTCCAAAGCATTTGCTGTAATGACCTTCTAAGAATAAATTTTGATATTTTGTGACAGAAAAGACGTGTGTTTTTTTTTCTCTTTTAAGGAACAATTGGCAGGGACAAGTCACGATCGGGCTTCGACGATTACCTAGATGAATTCCTGCTTGATAAATGTTCTTCACGACTAAATGTTTCCCGTGGTTAGAAGACGGGAGTTGTCATTGTAATGCAGTGCCAAGGCTTAATTCTGTGACTTATGAATTGGCGTGGCCTAACTACATATTCTTCGATCTCTAGCTAAGCAAGATATTTAGTTCATTGAAAACAGTACATACAGAACAAGATTGAATCACCATGGAGTATTTTTGATTCCGAGTAGCTGTGTTTATTTCTTTGGACTTTTTCTCTTTTATACAAAAGTTCATTCTTTTGATAATTCCAGTGTATGGAGGTCTCAGTGGGTTCATTAATGAACATGTATTTGTTCATGACCGATAGCCCGTGTGAAGCCAGGACCATTTTTGAATCACACAACTTTTCTGATCAAAGCAACGTACCTAAATTATCAATAGTTATAAAATTATGCATCACGATACCTTGTATAATAGCCAGAGTACTTGCCGTGATTGAACAAACCAAGGATGGGAAGATCCAATGGAATAAGAACATCTTTTATGCTTGATGTTTCTTTCGAAGGAGTTTGCCAGAAACTGTATAAATGAATCTTTAATTTTACTTTATTATCTTGGAACGTCCATCAGCTAAGCATAATAATTGAATATATTATGGGACTGTCCAATTAACTATTAGGAAGATATATTATAAAAGCACAAACACTTGTTTGCTTAATACAGCCCACTCTCTTCAAATTTACTAAAGTTGATTAAAAATCCCATCATTTTGCTGTCTGGATATTTGACTTGAATATTTTAGCTAATCGGTACCAGATGCCACAAAGAACAGAGGTGGGTGATTTTTTTTTTCCCAAAGGAAAAGAAAACAAAGAACGATGAAACAATCAGAAAAGACACATTTTCTTGATGCAGTTGTCTTTTAGTTCTTTTGGTTCAGTTGCCAGTGATTTATTCTTTTCTGCAAATTTTTCTTTCAGATAAATACAATTACAATGGTATCTTCTTTATTTATTGGTTGTGACGGAAACGTTGAACTAATTAATTCGCTGAAAGGGATTTATAAACATCCGGTTATAGTTAACTTTACAAGACTGTGGGACAGATCGGTTGTTGTTATGAGTCGGGAGAAAAGGGCGGGAGCAAAGAGAAACGAGGTTGTTGAATAAAGAGTTGATATTTTTATTTGTGTGGTCTATAAGTTCCCCACAGTTGTTCTTGCTTTTTTTTTAATAACTATTTTATTGATTTGACTTGCTTTTAATTCTTACTGAGAAGAAAAAAAATGGCAATTTGCACGACTTAAAGAGTTTGCAAAAAAAATGTGTTATATAAGAAGTCTGATATATGCAACGAATAGCGAAATATTTTTGAAAATAATGACAGTTTTTTGACATGCATATCAGTGCATCAAGTATTGTTTCGATTAATTACGGTTGAGTTACGTTTGAAACAGAACGTCAGAACCCGTCACCCTTATCTATGGTAAAACTAGACAATTGGACATCACTGTTTTGGATTGCATTATTTGATTCATGAACGATTACAAGACCTTTAAAAATCTTAACGATAGACTGCGAATACATACATATTGAAGCTGATTGCACAGGCTCCGAATTATACAGTTTACGTACAGTTTATATTAGATGTACATATGTGTATGTATGCATGTTAGCATACGTGCAATATGCGTTGTATTGACCCACTATACTTCTATATTTCTTCGGAAAGACAAAAAAAGCGATAACTCTGCATGTTATCTCAACTGAGAGTTTAGTGTTGCAGCTGCTCAGTTATTGGCGTTGGAAGATGTTTTTCATTCATTCGGCCAATCCTTAAAAAATGCCGGACAAGGAAGGAGTATTGGGCATACCCCCAAAATTTACACAAAGTTAGAGTTAGAGTTAAACAAAGAAATACGAAAAGTAACATTCCCGTACCTTTATTCTGTTAATAATATTATCAGATACAATATAAGTTTATTATACCGTACGTTAAGCAAGGTAATGAGCAAGGTTTTAGCAAAAAGTGTGAAATTTTTCGGCTGCATGTATTGGCCTCTCTTTACAAATTTTGGTGGGACTATAGCGTCCCGGATGTCTGTTCAGCCACCGTTATTCTTAGTTGTGGATCGCTTTATTTGTAAATGAGTTCACGACTTACATAGGATGTATTTAATCCAAGAGACTTTTTGTTGTTTTGAAAAAAAATCATAAATTTGACAACAGTTGGCTAAATTTTTGAAAAAAAATAAAAAAGTAAGTCAACAAAGCAAGTACCTCATTAGTGGTGGCAGCTGTACATATTTCGACCCTATCTTTCTTCACTCATTTTCTTAGTCTTTCAGACAATGCGGTCAATATTGTTTTAGGGTTTGGTGTATTTCCCATCAGCAGCCGATCAGACCTTGAGTGTCTCTTCTTCAACGACCAACATCTTATCTGCTGGCAAACTAATGATTCACTCACACATCAGGGGTGGTAAGGCGACGCTCGGCCCCATACACACGACCAAGCTCTCCTAGACAAGTTTTTCCTTGACAAGTTTGATTTCCTCGTGTGTATGATCCAAATTGGCTTATTTAATAAATATGAAGTCGCAATCGAATGATATTTATTTGTATGAAGTTTGTGGCAAGGAGGAAGACCCACTGACCAAAAAACCGTCGCCAAAACAGTGGCAAAAGCAAAAAAGAAGAAAAATTGCAGCCTAACCATAATTGTACAAGTCGCTGACCTGAGATTATGATTCAATAATAACTGGAAAAAATGCGCGTGTAGGAATTTTTTTTTCACCTGCTATGCGTTAAGTTAAATTTCAAACTTCAGTTTAATGGAACTACCATTTGGCGAGTTTTCCTATGAAATTTATTTTCCTGATCTCTCCTGCCATGCTGCCTCTGAAATTCTTAGCTTCAGTTATGCTTCAGCAAACATAGTCTAAAAATGAAAATTAAAGTCTGACAAGAAGCATAAATAATGGCAATCAGAGAAGTCAGATTTATTAAAGATCGAACGGTTCGTTGCAATGAGAATTATAAAATAACGTGACTCGTTCGCGAGCTTTGATTGGTTAATATCCGTATTTGGATAAGAGTATCCAAACCACAGAATAAGAAGCTGACTAGAAGTCTCACTCGGGGGTGCAATGTGTTCTCGTTTTCCAGTGCGCATGTCCGGGATCCACCATGTTGGCAGCCAGATAACTCCAGCCAGGCAAAGAGGAACATAATGGCGAAAAACCAGCTTGGATCACTAAAACGGCTTTATCTAGAAAAGTATTTGGACTATTTCCGTTTTGCTTTGACATGTCCCAGAGGAAAGGTGAGAGATCAATTTTATAATTAAAAGGCATATAAAGAAATTTTCCGTAACATATTCTGTTACCGAGCGCTCTCCGACGGGAGGACGATGACGTTTTCGCGCCTTTTTTCTTGCCAGGTATTGGGACGCTGGGGGTGTTATTATATCAGTGGTACGAACGGTTGACAGAGTGAGCGTAGGACGAGTGTTTACCGAAATAACGTTAGTCTTTCGCTTAATAAATTGTTCTACTTGATCATGACTTTGTTTCGCGTTTTGTGCTGGGCACTTATTTTTATTTTACGTATGCGATTCCCGCCTGGTTATTCGATTGCAAGATATGTATAGAATTACAACGATTAATGTTACAAGACATTTACAGGATGTAGACATATGAGAGGGAGTAGGAAGGAAAAACAAAATAAAAGTAGAGTGAATGGATATTTATTGGGTATAGACAAAACATAATAATCAGGGCAAAGTGGAGAGATCTAAACTTAAAAGAAAGTAGGGAAAACAGCTTGAGTTTCCATTTAGGCAAGGGTTCCCAACCTTTTTTCTTGCTAGGTACCCTTGCATTTTTCACAAACGCTTTAATCCCGTTTACACTGTAACATTTTGGGCATGCCGAGATTTATATATGCAGTGGTGCTTTGCCACGATTTCCAAATTTTAACAAATCTGCACATTTTACACTATGAAAATCACGCCTATCGTGCCAAAAAATAGCAACACCTGCGCCAAAATTTTAGACGCGCCCAATATGTTAACAGTGTAAACAGGATTTTCATCTACCCCATGTTCTGTCCTGGTATTAGTCGTTAAGTAGTCAGTAGTCAGGTAGTGAAAGTTCTTATTCTTGAAGCAGGCACTAACAATTAATTACCTTGTAGTCCAGCCGCCAGGTGGTCACACATGACCCCACTCCACTAGCTCCCTCCCATCCAGTTAGGGGTTTCCACAAGTTGCTCGGCAACGTTTTGGCAACTTTTCGTTTTATGAGCAACTTTTCTCTTAACCGGCAATTTCGGCAACTTTTGTAACACCGAGAAACTTTTCCTAAATTTGACCTTTGTTTAGCGATTTTGAGTTTTTCAGTAACGTTTACTGTCAATTTGTGTTAAAATATTATAGACCATCTCAGGATAATATAATATTAATAAATAAGTATAGCTCTTCAAGATGAGAAGACCCATGCAAGTCCAGTCAATCTCTGCATCCCTTTATCGGTATTTATTACTCGGTAATTTTAGCCGCCAGGGGAATTAATATCGGGGTTATTTGCTCTTTTGGCTTCTCAAAATTCAAAATGGCCGACAGCACATGTTCAGGAAATGAAAGTGAATCTGAGGATAGTGCAAGAGAAGATGATGAAAACGTTGGTCCACTTGAAGAGGCAGCTCAAGCAGGGGCAGATCTGCGGATTCCTCGGATGGCTGAGATTTCAAGGAAACGTAAAATTCAAACAAACCCTGGAAATGTAGAACGTAGTAAACGAGGCTCGAAAGATCCAAAACTTGTCAGTGCTTGGGAGAGAGTTAAACAATACAAGAACGAACATTTGACTATTGTTAACGGGAAACTCCGCTGTGATGCTTGCAGAGAGATTATTTCAAAGAAGAATAGTTCGATAAAAAAGCATATTCTCACCAAGAAACATTTAACGGGTAAGAAAACCATCGAAGCAAGTAAAATCAGACAGCAGTCTATTGTTGATGTATTACGACGAAATGATGCGAGGGTTCACCCGAAAGGAGAAACTCTTCCTAATGAAATGCGTTTGTTTCGGTATGATCTTGTCGAAATGTGTTTGAAAGCAGGAATACCACTTGCCAAAATTGATTGTATGAGGCCATTTCTGGAAAAATATGGCCATCGTTTGACATCAAGTAATCATCTTTCAGAAACCATCCCACTCGTGTTGGAAAAAGAAAAGGAGACTCTGAAAACTGACATTTCAGATGGTGATGAATTCTCTGTGATTTTTGATGGTAGCAGCAGGCTTGGAGAGGTCCTTGCTATTGTTCTACGATATATTGACACTCAATGGAATATTCAGCAGAGACTGTTAAAGCTGGAAACCCTAGCGAAGAGCTTAAAATCCCAAGAACTAGCTCAACGTTTGATTCAATGTTTAGCAGTTGAATACTCATTTCGTCCCGAAATGATATTATCTGCAACGAAGGATGGTGCTGTAGTAAATGAAGCTGCACTTAATCAAGTCAAGTTTTATTTTCAAAACATCTTCAGTATTACTTGCTTTAGTCATATTATTGACAATGCTGGGAAGAAATTTCAATTCAGAATCTTAGATACATTTCTCAGGTACTGGAATGGCATGTTTTCTCAAAGTCCTGCTGTTCGACTAGCGTGGAAGACCAAAACTGATAAAGCCATGCGTACTGCTTCAGCAACAAGGTGGTGGAGCAAATGGGAAGTCGTGAATCAAGTTTGTGACTATTTCGGGTTTGTGGAGCCTTTTCTCAGAGAAATTGAAATTGAAGATCTTGCTCCTGCATTTCGTGCTCATTTGCTGGAAATTTTCTACAGTCCTGAAGATGTTGCAGATTTAAAGCTTGAAATTGCAGCTCTAATTGATGGCGGAAGAAGCTTTGTCACAACAACGTATAATCTTGAAGGGGATGGTCCTTTGATATTTACCTGCTATCAGCACTTGACGGCTTTGACTCAAGCAGTGCAATTGGGTGCTTATCCCAATTGTACTGCCCTATCACGTGAAAGAGCAAATGGAGACCAGGTTATTTTCAACCAACTGCTTGAAAGAGCGAAATCTTGCATCAAACCTGGCTTCCAATACTACTTGGAGAAAGTCAACATTCAGTTCTACGATATTGTCCGAGCATTTCGAGGTGCACGCCTGTGCTGCGCAGTACAGGTTCAAGGACTCCAACCTACCTTAGAGTCGTTAGAATTACTTTGTAACTTTCCATTTTTGGATGATGATGCACTTATTAATGGACTTGCTGAAGAACTTCCAAATTACCTAGCTCTATCAAATGGTGTTCAAGTACAAACAGAAGATGACAAAGTAAAGTGGTGGGCAAGGAATGCAAACACACTTCCTAAGTGGGCAGCTGTTGTTAGAAAGATCTTGCTTGTTCAACCAAGTTCTTGTGCTGCTGAGAGAGTTTTTAGTCTTTTGAACAGTAACTTTTCAAAAGGACAGGAAGCTGCTTTGGAAGAAACAGTTGAAGCGTCAATCATGCTGAAGTACAATTCTACTCAAAGGGAAAAAACTGAGTAACGTTTTAAATTGTGCAAACAACATCCTATCTACGCAAAACTTAGTATTTGACATTATCATTATTGACATTACGCGGGGTCTTATATTCGCTTACATAGAACTATATACTATTTTATGTGAAGTAATATATAAAAAAAAGTTTCATCAAGACACGTTATATTATGAATTTGTCTGTGCATTGCATTTTTTTATAAAGACACCAATTTATATGATTACTCTAAACATCATCACAGAGTATGTATCGAATCTAGCTCAAAATAGCAGCACTTAGCAGTGAAAAGTAGCAACTTTTTAGCAACTTTCTTGAAAACTAGCAACTTTTCGGGGAAAATGGGCAACTTTTACGCAACTTTTCTTCTTTTTTTGAGCAACTATTATCGGAATTTCGAGCAACTTGTGGAAACCCCTACATCCAGTTTCGTCCTCTCCCGGCTTGTCCGTTGTTGTGAGGAAATCAATGATGTACCTCGGGTCGAGAAATGAGGTAACACCCATCAAGACTTTGAGATCTTGATTTCCTGGAGTAAAGGGTGTAGCTCTGGCAAACACGCTCGTGATTGAAGGCTGTGAAGAGGTTCGGGAATCTGCCGTACCGACGTTTTTCTCTCTTGAAACAGAAGAATTAGTATCACGCTTTTTTGGATTGATGGTGGCGTACTGGACTGGATGTTTTTTCTGAAGATGCCGGAGCAGGTTCGATGAATTGCTCTCCTCGTTCTTGATGGCCTGTGAGCAAACTTGACAGACAGCACCGTCTCTCACCTCTTCTGCGGTTTTGAAAAAATTCCATACTGCACTTCTTCCTGACATTGCGAATACTCATGACCACTACTTCACATGTTGCGACTGCGAGCACGTGTTGACGAATAAATTAAAGAAAACAGTGTTTTCAAAACACTGTCTCATTGGGTGATGCCGTTGCAGTCGACTTGTTAACCGATGAGTCACACACTTTAATAACCTTCTTGTCTCCCCACACCTCTTCGCAGAAGTCCGCCTTCGCTTAGCCAATCAAAACCCAAGTTGTTTGATCCTGTTATCCGTTTTAGTCAACCAAGCTTCGAACAATCCCAGCGCTATTCTCGCATTGAGCCTTCTAAATGCGTGCAATCGCTTAATCATCAGTCATTTTTGTAGTTTGCTTGTAGTTTGGTGTTAATCACATGTAGCACGCTTGTTTGTCTTTAAATTTTGAATCGGTTTTTCGGTTAGTCGGTTATTTGATATTAAGTAGACTCGTGAAACCAATCTGTAAAAATAACCGACTCTTTCCGGCTAACCGGTTAACCGCCTCACTCTGTAACTGCTCACTTTACTAAAGATTGACACTTTCTTCTTCATTAGAAAGGACAGGCACAAGAACTCAGGCAGGACATCATTGGCAACAAGTGCTACGTGTAATTAGCATAATGGAAGGAAAATTTACATTTTAAAGGAAAAGTATAAAGGAAGAGATTCAGATTAATTCACTGTAGCCACAGTATATTGTTTCTTAAATCAGCTTTCTTGTTTAACAAAATATATAACAATAACTAAACTTTGCAGATTGAAGAAAACCTCCTGCCCCAATTTGGCAACAGACGTTCCTACTTGGCAATGATTTCTTTCTAATGTCAAATCCCTCTCATCAAACCTAGTGGTAAAAGAGAAAAATGTCAGCACAAACATGACCAACATCCATCTCTGGCCATTGAATGCAGTAATATTTCAGTTGCAGTTGCACTACTTGCAAAGTATTCCAGCCCTGGTGTTAACCAATACATAGATTACGGACATAAATGTAAGTTTATGTGCATAGGATATAAGGTACAATTTTTTCAGGGCATAAATTAAGACAAGCAATTTGGAAGCATGTTCAGAAAACCCTTCGTGATTGCAGCATTGCTAGACAGACAATCGTAAGAACATTTTAAATAAAACTGAGAAATAATTTTGTTTATTATGAAAAAGCTGCTTGGAAATTTAGGAATACAAAATACATAAACCTTTGCACTGAATCAAAACAGTGGAGTTATTCGAAATGTATTCAGTACAGATGAGTGTTAACAGAGACCAAGTGTTAAAGCAAGTTGGAGTTCTAATTTAAGGAATTAAATTAGTCTTACTATTATTAAGGAAAAGAGTTTACCCCCATCACAGTTGTTATAAATGTGAAATCTCCTTTCGACATGTCATCGTTAACAGCGAGAATAATCAAGCAAACGTCGCTCTTCCGACGAGTATCATGCAAGTGGCTGAAGCGGTGATCCGTGAAGGATAATGAAGAATTATCCTTTTTCTATTTAGTAAATTACCTTAAAAGTACAATGATATTGCTAACATACCTTTCTTCTAGACGTGCCAATCGTGAAGCAAAAATCGCCCGCAAAACGTTTGAGATACCGCAGTTCAAATGATCCGAACCCGCTTTTCGCCATTGTTATTGTTATTGACCTGTCCGCAGTTATCTGGCTACCAACATGGCGGCCAAGATGCGCTGCACGACGTGCGCGAGGACAAAAACTTCAGAGGTTCCGACGAGAATGAGACTTCTGTTCCGTTTCTTATTCTGTGTCCAAAGACGGACAATTTCCCGCCAAAAGTGTACTGAAGTCTTATTATTTTAAGAAAGAAACTCGTAACGGCTCTTGTGTGTTTGAATACTGTGATTCAAAGACTTGGTATGTCGTTGGATTTTCAAATAGCTTAACTTTTGGGTCCACGCCCGAATTTGGTATTTTACTCTGGCTAACACCGGATGATTTTACTTATCAAGGGGGGCACTCTTGGACAGGAAAGGGTTAAAAAACACGATTGTTTTCCTCTTTGTAACTGAGTTGAAGTGGCTTCGCTTTGTTGACCAGGGTTCGATCTTCATAAGCTTGAGAGCCACAAGTTTATCATTTTTATTAATGTCAAGTGTTACCCTCTTGAAATAAAGTCTCTCATCTCATCATCTTGGCTCTGATTGGTAGCGGATTGTTTTCGGGAGAATTGCTTACTTCATCATTGAGTTTATTAAGTTAACTGCTTTTCATCTTTCGGTATTTTATGAAAGAAATGGCATGTGGATTCCCGTGTTTGGATAATGTAATCCAAACACTTGGGATGTTGCTCAATTTTCGAAAAGCTAAACAGCCTAGCGAGTGTTTTTTTACACTTTTCTCAAATCTCTCAACATCCCGCATGTTTCGATCACAGTATCCGAACACGGGAATCCAGTTGGTATTTCTTTAATAATATTAGAGAATGAATGAGAGTAATACATATTAGGAATACAAAGTGGATTATATTACAGACTATTTGCATCGTCGAAACTAGAAACGGGCGAGAAGACCAGACAGTTCGGCATTTCTTGTTGGATGCAGTCTCAAGTGTTAACAACGTACTGTGTTGCCGTCTATTGCCCTGTCCCAGACGTCCTGCCTTCTTCGCACCGTAGTCTCTGACCGTTTGGGAATTCCTTCTCACACAGGCAAAAGCGCTCGAAATCCTCGTTTCCTTGATGAAGTAACTCTGACCGAAGGTTTTGAACAGCCCCATTCATGTCCCTTCTCATCAACCTACGTTTGAACCAAATACTTTGATTACGAGTGGCTCTACGCTTCCACAATAAACGACGCATTAGAATCATTAACAAAGCATCCGCAGCTTGTAAGTTTACTGCTGCCATTTTTTGAATTTCCCGTGATCATTCCAATCGCCAGACGTTTCTCGTGTGTGTATGGCCTTTGAGTACGAAGCAGAAATCATAACATTTTTTTTTTGCTGATTGTTCTCTCTTTCTTTTTGCTTTATCCAGTCTTTCGTTCTTTTACTCAAAAGGTGTCCTAAACATACATATACATTCATATACATAGATACATACATAGATACATACATACATACATACATACATACATGCATACATATATGTATATATATATATATATATATATATATATATATATAAAATAACTTTTCAAATACAGGTGATGTATATATAAAAAAAGAATAGTAATGCCAAGTGGAATTTCGAACTTTTTATTGCGCTACGCGTTTCGCTACTTTTTAGTAGCTCGTCAGGCTTCATTAATTAATTAAAATACAGAATTGTGACGTCGTTAATGACACTTGATTGGATAAATTTTGGATAAATATTACTAAAGATTATTATATGGAATTGAGAGAAAGCTTGAATTTTTTGATGAAATATTGTTCCTTTGCTTTGCGGGCATTGTCATTTTCTTGAGTTATCTTGTAAAAGGAGAAGACAGTGGATTTAATTATCTCGTTGGCCGCACATTGTGCAATATGTGCACTGACTGCGAGAATTCGGTATTCGCTGCTCAGTATATGCTGCCAGTGTAGGGTCATTCGTTCCAGCAATTTTTTCCTAGTTTCCCCAATGTAGTTTTCCCCACGGCCCTGGCATGTTAGTACACATAGTACAAAACGACTATTGCAGTCCATATTGCCTTTCACTCTGGAAGGTTACGCGTTTCCCTTGAAGTTGAACGAGTTCCCCACGATGATTTGTTTGGACGTTGTGGAGTTTTTTCCCTCCACATTTTGACACTGTTATATTTTGGTTGTCGCTGAATTTGGACCTGACTAATAGTTGCTGTAAATGAGGTGGTTGTCTTCTGCTATGGATGAACTTGAGTCGTTTTAAAATTGTTTTCATCCTAGGACTGCCTTTTAGGAGTTCCATTCCTGTTTTTAGTAAAGAGTAAATGTAAGGATTGTTGGGTTTGAATGTTGACACTGCTGTGGGCACATTATCAGTGTTCGCTGGTGCTTTGCTACCCCTTAGGTCCCCTAGTTTTGATGTTTTGGCTTTGTTGATCCCAAAGTTCATGAGATCCTTTCGATAATCTCTTTTTGCTAATAGTTGACCCATATGACCCATATCACCTCAGTAACTTTATTGAAATTCTAATTAATTTGGTGAAATTGTCGTTCAAGTATTTCACTATTGATTATGATTAATCACTAAGTTATATTGCTGTTGACGCGGAATAAAGAGCAAAAGTTCATGTTAACTCTTTAAAGTGTTTTACCTAATATATCACCACCATAATCAATCAATATTCATTTTCGTTATTCATATTTTCATTTATTTTCATTCTCAACAGTGATTAACATATATTTTTTGACACTAAGAATGACTTTACGAGGTCAGTTTTATTCAGCAGTTAATAACAACTCCTGTATAATCTAAGATGGTACTAGTTTCTATCAACCAAATTAATTTAGAATAAGGTAAAACAATATCGCAAAGGTATATTTCAGTTCGTCTTTTTACTTAAACTGTGCTAACAATAGAATGAGTGATTCTTTAATGGATTTTTTTTCTCTGTAACACCTAGTTCTATTTTCATGGTAAAGAGGAACATATTACATGATTTATGCCT
The DNA here is from genome assembly GCA_030142905.1 of Heliopora coerulea. Taxonomy (NCBI): domain Eukaryota; kingdom Metazoa; phylum Cnidaria; class Anthozoa; order Scleralcyonacea; family Helioporidae; genus Heliopora; species Heliopora coerulea. The sequence continues at coordinate 2,116,504 of JASJOG010000022.1, forward strand.
AAAATTTATACTTTTAACAATTCATTGCAGAAACAGTTAAGTTCAAATCCAGAATGTCTACACGCATTGACAGTTTCTTCTTTCAATAGTTGTTCCAGATGGATATGGCTTGGATGGTCAAATGCATTCACATGTGTCTGGCCTCATAATTTTCCCCTTGCTCTTGCACTTTTTTGCAATCTGGGCTATGCATTCGCATTTGCAAGTGTCTTTACTCCAAAGCTTCTTACTTTCATAGCCAGTACAAATGTGTGGGATTGCTTTGCACTGACATTTACAATTTTGGTTATCCCATTTCTATAACATGTACACATAGAATAAATTAAATTCAAAATGTCACGTATAAGTTTAGTTGGTACAACAGAATACATCGTAGATCATATCAATTTCAACGGCGGACGTAGATTTTCTCGGTGAGAGTCTGAAGTGACTAGGCAATTAAAAGTTTGTTGTGATACAATAAAATGCAAAGCTTAGACAATGAGTAAATAAGAATCTGTTTTATTATACAACAGCTGATTACATTCAGCAAGAAACTACATATCACAATCTTTTGGGAAGGAAAAAATCCAACATTTCATAAACGTGATTTTAAATGGGTTGGACACGTATAATATCAATCTTGCCGTTAGGGTGCACTAAAACATGGTCGTGGACACGAGCACTATAATTGCGCTGAGCAATGTGTGATGCATCAAAGTACTGGCACGAGCGCGCTCGTGACCGGGAATCCATAGTGTCGACAAAAGGAATTTGTTTTCAACTTGGCATTGTTTTGATGCTTAATCCTTTTTACGCGGGGTGACATCATCGCCTTTATATCTGGTATAAATATTGGTCTAAAACTCATCTCTCAACAGTTAGCAGGCGTTTGCATCTGAAGAGCAGTCTGTCAAAATGCATAGTGGTTCTTTTTAGTATTTATTATCTAGAGGCTCGAACTCTTTCTTTTTATTTTGCTATTCTCACTCTGCAAAGGTTTTCTAGAGTTCTTTTCAGAACTGTCCAGTATAGCCATTCACCATGGTTAACACGTTTTTAAAAGTGACGTTAAAGTTATTCTATTTAAATGTACTGTGAAATGATAACTTCACAATTAACCTACACTGCCGAAGTCAACTGAAAAATGTTGACTCGAGCGGGATTTGAACTCGCACCTTCGGGATATCGGTCCGCCGCTCTTCCTGTTGAGCTATCGAGTCCACAGGGATTGGAGGCGAGTTTTATCCAATTTAAGTGCACGAGATATTCTCGCGACAACTCAAATCCCGCTCGAGTCAACACTTTTCAGTTGACTTCGGCAGTGTAGGTTAATTGTGAAGTTATCATTTCATAATACCCTGAGGATGATTCTGAAATTAAATGTACTGGTTGTTTGACAATTCAGTTGAAACCTTTTCAACATGAAATTCTTTTAGCTGGCCATATTGCAGAGGCGTAGGAAGTGGGGGGGGGGGGGGGGCAAGGTTTTTTAACAGGTTTTAAAAGGTTTTTTAACAAAATTTAACAGGTTTTTTAAAGTATACTGTTTTTAGATCGACTTTTACTGGCTTTCTTAGATATTTTGAGATTTCAGGACTTTGAAAAGTGGGGGGTGAACATATGTATTTGCCCCCCCCCACTTTTTGGCACGGTGAACGTTTAAAAATATTCTGCACAAATTTTATGCGCTATATAGTACTTCTAAAACTTAAAACATGTCATATTTGGCTCTGTATTTGGACTGAAAAAAAGTCGCCGATTGCTCGGCTACCAGATGTCCAGTTTTTGCCGCCCACTTCTGAAGAACTTCCTACGCCTCTGATATTGGATCGATCCACGACGGTGAAATGCAGTTAAAAGTTGACAATCAGTGGTCAAATTATTTATGACCCCGTTTTTAATTATATTGGAAGCGCATGAAAACCTGAAATCACGTTTGTAAATGTACAAGGCAACCAAAAGTTAATTGAATCCTTAAGTCTCTAAAATTTAACAGGTTTTTTAAAGTATACTGTTTTTAGATCGACTTTTACTGGCTTTCTTAGATATTTTGAGATTTCAGGACTTTTCTTTGATGACATTTATGAAATGCACTCTGTGACCAAACGTTAATTTGAATTCACCAACCTCCTTGAAAGTAACAGCTTCTTCAACGTCGACTGTCAGGAGATCGGCTGTTACTGGCTTTATGATATATTTAGAACTTTCATTACCCTTTGAGGTGGCTTCCTAAACTTACTTTCTTCGTCTGTTCTTACAACCGGAAAGTCATCTGGATAAATACAAATTTTTACTTCCAAACTAAACTTATGAGGTAAAGAGTTAAATTGAGGTCAATTGTTGACTATCCAATTACGTTTTTAGCATTTATCTGTCTTCGACAGCTTTACTGAAAAGGCACAAAAGAGGAGTGTTAAGCTGAAAGGTGTAAACTATTTATCGAATGTTTTGTTCTAATTCCTGATTATACTAGGAGCGCATCAATGATATGTGAGGGTTTCCTGCATCATACATAGATCAAGAACCTAGCTATCGCGGTTTCAATGCCCGTGATTACGAGCGCTCTGATTGCCGTGTAAATATCACGCAAAAATTGATAACAAAACTGTAAAAAAACCACAAAATAATAATATTAATAACAATAATAATATGATATATAATATATAATATATAATATATAATGTATAATGTATAATATATAATATATAAGATATAATAACAGTAATAATAAAATATACTATATAATGGTGTGAAGGAGTCTGGAGCTTCCTATGAAGATCTCTCGCCCGTTAGGTGTCCCATAGACGAGCAGTGTGGGCCAGGTCGTCATCAAAATACTGCTGGGAGGATAAGAAGGAAATGGTCTCAACGAGACTACAAATCTGTAATGGAATGTTTTTACAGAATTGATCCAAAAAAGGGGGAATGCAGGAAGAGAAAAAATGCACTCTGGATTGGGAAGAGGATATTCAACGTGACTGAGCAACGTTTGATGAACCAGAAAGCTTGAAGAAATTGAAAGAGCTGTGGATGATGCTGTGTATGGAGGACTAGGAGAACTGATTGAGCAAGAAGAACGTCCGAATTTGGATATAGAACAACAGGAATGTTGTATAGTCGAAGAAATGGCTGACCAGAGAAATGGCAATAATGAAGAAGTAGTATAGAAAAGAGTGCCAGAGCCTGAACAACTTGAAACCATAGAAGGAGTAGAAATAATGGAAGAACAAAAACCACAGTTGAGAGAATAGCAGACTTTAAGAAGAAAGAAAGAGAGAGATTACCATCATTGAGGGGAGTCGACAGATGACGGGGGAAGGCCACAAAAAAAGTAGATGACGTGATATCCAAGATTAAAGTAAGATCAATAACGGATGTGAATGACCTACTTTATTGTGAAGCTATACTTGTCACTGAAATGTTGGGTGTCAAAAGCAAATCGGAGAAAAAGAAGAGGTCCATGGTGGAAAAGACGATTGGACGAAAGGTAAGAGAGCCGAATAAATGCTAAGTAAGTATCAACTCCCTGATGGAAAAAGGGCAAATCAACAAAAAGCACCTAGATGCATTACAGCAAAAGTACAAGCTGAAACAAAAGGGGTTACAGATAGTCATAGAGGAGATACAACTGAGGATAACGGTCAAAACTAGAAAGATCAAAAAATACTAACAAAGGGTGAGCCATTACCACCATAATAGACTATCCTCTAGCAATGAAGGAAGGTTTTATCAACAGATTAACACGAAAATGCGGAGGAAGCGCAAATTTTCTTGTCACAATTATGGGGTGAAGAAGTCAGACATAATAGCGAAACAGAATGGCTACAGGATTTTAACTCTTTCAAGGCGGAAGCTCCCCCTTGACGAGTAAAATGGTTTGGCGTTAGCCAAAGTAAAATAATACAAGTCTTATGCCGCCGGGAAGGAGTTAAACGGGACATGGAAGGCAGAAATGAAAAACAAGAGATCGTCATAAGAGAGAAGAGAAGGTGCTGAAGATCATTGCCAAAATGTCAAATTCCACCTTACACACCATCTTGCTGAATGTCTAAGCACATGGGATACACGATATTGGATGACTTTAGGTATGACGGTGCTGATTCAGAAAGATATGGCTAAAGGATCAATAGCTAGTAAATATAGAGACGTTACATGTTTACTTCTGGCGTAGAAGTTGTTAACTGGACTAATTCCAGATCAGATATACTTACTATTGAAGATGGAGAACTTACTACCTGAAGAACAGAAAGGGTGTCGGAGAAAGTCAAGAGGTACGGGAGATTTGCTATACATTGACCCAATGGAAGTGTAGGCATGGAAAAAGAATCTAGCAATGGCATGGATTGATTACCGCAAGGCCAATGACGTGACCCCCCACTCATGGATACTCGATTGTCTGAAGAACTTTAGAATAAATGAAGGTATAAGGAGTTTTCTGGAAGGAAGCATGTCAACATGGTGAATTGAACTAACCCGTGATAATGAATTATTGGGTGAGGCAGACATGAAAAGGGGCATTTTTCAAGGAGATGCACCTTCACCTCTACTGTTCATTATAGCCCTAATTCCACCTACAAGCATACTACGAAAGGCTAAACCTGGATATGAATTTGCTTCGAATGGAGAAAAAATAAGCCGCCTGCAATACATGGATGACCTCAAGCTCTACACAAAGAGCGAGAAAGAACTAGATTCACTGGTAAACATGGTAAGGATTTTCAACAAGGACATAGAAATGCAATTTGGGATCGAGAAGTGTGCGGTTTTGGTGATGAAGAGCGGACAAGTGATGAAGTCAGATGCAATAATGAAGCCAGATGAGAGTGTCATAAAATCAGCGCAGAACGATGAAGGATATAAGTATCTGGGGATTCCGGAAATTGCGGTGATAAACAAGCGAACAAGAATATGTCAATTGATTGATGTAGCCTGCCTCGCTGATAGGAAAGTGAAAATACAGGAAGAAGAGAAAATTGAGAAATACTAAGATTTAGCCAGAGAAATTGGTAAGTTATGGAACTTAAAGGTCAAAGTAATCCCTTTAGTAATCGGAGCATTAGGAACAGTGCCTAAGCAACTAAAGGATAGGATGAAGAAGATAGGAATACTGATCAAAATTGCACAAATTCAGATGACAGTATTGTTGGGGACAGCGAGAATTACTAGGAAAGTATTTCAAATTTAAGGCTGCTAGATGCAACTTGATGTTCAAGTTAATATCCAGCATACACTTATATATTGTGTGTGATTATAATAATAATAATCATGGGCGCATTAGGGATGATCCGAACGGGAACTAGTAAAAATATCGAGAAAATTCAGGGAAATAGCAAGCTTCAAGAACTGCAGAAAATTTTTCTTATTGGTACTGCGCATATACTCAGAAAAACATTATCCATAAGAACATGAAAATTGGTCTGACTGGACGATAGACTTCTAGAGCTCTCTCACTCTTGGACCCCGGAGGGAACCCGGTGTTTGGACAAGTATAAATAGAGTGAAATGTATGAATAATAATAATAATAATAATAATAATAAGGTTCCTAAAGTTGTCTACGCTAGGGTGGGCTGAAAGGATAAGCTCTCTCAGTTCCATAAGATACCCTAATAGCAAGAGTCTCTAAAAGCTTCAGACAACAAAGCCCAGCTCCTGGCCTTCACGTGGCAGGAGCCGTTTGGAACTGACAGGAGAAGGGGCCAAAGGCGAAGATCTGGCGCCTTAAAACCAGACGCTTCGGGTAGGTGGAACTCGTCAACTTTGGTTAGTAGTCCACCTAGGAGAAGGATCACTCTGATTACAAAACCCAGGCGGGAAGGGCTCGTCAACCTTGGTTGGTAACCTTCCTAGTGTTGGTTGGTAACCTTCCTAGTGTTGGTATCACGAAGAAAGTTACCATATGCTCTGTGGGTTATTACCATGTCGTGGTGGAAGACCTTGCATACCTATATGACCCTGAAGGCTATGCTGACGGGAGCAAATGCTCCTGGTAGGACCACCCAAGCCAGACAGATTGAAGAGAAGATCACTCGAAAAAATCGAGAAGAAAGCTACACAAACCAAACTTTTAACTTAATGAAAATGCAAACCAGACGAAAGTCATACCACATTGCCCGTCGCGCAAGTTACCAAGGGGCGCGTCCCTCAGGGAGTATCCAGCCTGAGGTCGAAAAATTGGTTACTGGATCAACCTCCTCCCCAGACCTGGATGGTCACCAGAACAGGGAGAACCCAACCTCTGGCCCCCCAGGATCACCAACATCATCTAGAAACCGAAGAAAAACTAAATACATCAATTGGACCAGGGAGGAGTACAGAGAGGTTATGTAGTATTTCTACTTTTCACTCCAGAATCCCCAGAAAAATCATACTGAAGATAATTATAATATGTGGAGAAATAGAAACAAGGATATAAGAGAGTACTTAGATGCAAACAAACTTGCAAATGTTAGACGATACATCACGAACAAAAAACTCCTTACTGATGTAGAACTCAATGAATTAAAATTGAGAGTTCAAAATGACATTAGACAGGAAGAAATAAATAACGATGAGAGCCAGATAGGATTTACGGATGATGAAAGAATGGGAAACGTAGATGACAAAAGAATAGAAATGGAGCAGACTGACATCGAGAATAACGATGAGAACTCAGTGGAAGACACACAAGCTGTACATGTAGAAAATGAAGACCAGCCTGACATCACAGCGTTTATAGAGAAACATATGGATGAAATTAGAGCTTTGAGAGATGAGGTTATCGAGGAGTTAGGAAGAGTAGCTCATACAAACATGGTTGATAGAGAAATGCTCCTTAAAATGAGAAAAAAAGCAAATTCAAAGATACTCTACAGATCGGTAACATAGCTCTAAAAGATATTTGTAAATTAACAACACCTGACCTAACTGAACTAAACCAACTGATATATGCAACAGCTAAAGTTCTCCAGTCAAAATGTGGAATTAGATGTAAGAAAAAGAAACCTAGGCTTACGCCACACAAGAAACCTAGATGGAAGTTAAAAATAGAAAAGGAAATTGAGACAATGAGAGGTGAAATATCTATATTGGAAGAACTACAAAAGAACAAGGATGTAAGAATTGGAAAAGCTTGTAAAGTAAAAAGGAAATATAAATTGGAGAACAAAGACCAAATACGCTCTATTAAGGAAGAGCTGAAACAGAAGATTCAGGTTAAAGCTCAACGCCTTCGTCGTTCCCAGAAACGCACTAAATTCTACAGAAACAATAAAACATTTGAAACTGATGTAAAAAAGTTTTATCGAGAAATTGGCAAAGAAGTTATTACAGTAGAAAAGTACCAACAGAAGATGAAGTGAGGACATTTTGAAATAAAATCTGGGAAAATGTTAAAGGACATGACGAAACTGCGCAATGGATTAAAGACCTGGAACAAACCACGGGTAGTATTGAGAAACAAGAATGGCAAAATATTACTGTTCGAGAAATAAAAGATGCATTAAGTAAGTCCCATAAATGGAGGTCACCTGGAATAGACAAATTTCCCAATTTCTGGCTTGATACACTTACAGGTGTACATACCTCACTTGAAAGGCTCTTTAATGAATTGACGGTTGAACTAGCACTGACCCCAATATGGTTCTGCCAAGGTAGTACCTATTTATTACCCAAAAGCAATGAAACTGAAAATTCCAAAAATTACAGGCCAATTACGTGCCTTTCAACGTCTTACAAACTCTTAACTTCTATCCTGACGGAAAGAACATACTATCACATGGAAGGACAAAACATCTTCCCTATCGAACAAAAAGGATGCCGACGAGGCTTCTATGGCTGTAAAGACCAACTACTCATAAACAGAATGATTCTTGAAAATTCACGTTCTAAAAAAAAAATCTTAGTGTAGCATGGATAGATTACAAAAAGGCTTTCGATAGTGTATCGCACTAGTGGATTCTGAAAGCTCTCGAACTGTACAAAGTATCACCGATATTAGTGAACTTCCTAAAACATAACATGAAACTATGGAAAACGGACTTGTTCCTTTCCCATTCAAAAGGTACATTGTTAATTAAAGATATGAACATTAAATGCGGTATATTCCAGGGAGACTCTCTGTCTCCTTTACTCCTCTGTATAGCACTGATTCCTCTGTCATCCTTATTAAACGCTACAGGGTATGGATATAAGATCAAAGAACAGAAAGATAAGTCATCTGTTCTATATGGATGATCTAAAACTGTATGCGAGAAATGATGAAGAACTGGAAGGACTCTTAAAAACCGTAAAAAGCTTCAATGATGATATAGGCATGCAATTTGGGTTACACAAATGCGCTGAGGCAACGTTTAAACGAGGAAAGCTTGTAGATAATGAGAATATCATCCCAGAGGTTAATACGGTGATTAAGGAACTCGATCAGGAAGGTACATACAAATACCTTGGAGTGAACGAAGGTGATGGAATACAACACGCAAAAATGAAAGAGAAAATTAGGAAAGAATGTAAACGACGAGTGAGAGCTATAATGAGAACTGAACTAAATTCAAAGAACCGGATAGCAGCAATTAACACCCTTGCCATTCCAGTAGTGACCTATAATTTTAATTTAATAAATTGGAACTTGAATGATATCAAAAAGATTGATGCGAAAATGCAAAAGATGCTTACTTGCAATAGAATGCACCACCCCAAATCAGACGTAGACCACCTGTATCTACCAAGAAGCAGTGGGGGCAAGGGAATTATACAACTGGAACTACCATACAAGGCATCAACAATAGGCCTTTTCAAGTATCTTAATGTCACACAAGACTGGATGATACAACTTGTATATGACCATGAATGCAGCAAGAAATTGCACTCCATTGTAAAAGAAGCATGTAAATTCGCTAGGGAATTGGGACAAAGCCTTGACAATAACGTACAAACGGAAGATAACGCAACAGAAGCAGCAAAGAAAATCAAACAACAGACAAGGAAAGCAAGCCAAAAACAAATAGAAGACAGATGGAGCCAGAAACCCCTCCACAGACAGTTCTTTCTCCGAAGCAGAGAAGCTGATGTAGATCAGAAGGCAACCCATCAGTGGCCGAGGAGATCAGGACTAACAGGGGAAACAAAAGGCTTCATCTTGGCTGCACAAGACCAGAGCCTATCTACTCGAAATTACCAAGCCAATATCTTGAATAATGGTGCAGACCCCAAGTGTAGATTTTATGACCAATTTATTGAAACTGTAGACCATCTAGTATCTGGATACCCAATTCTCACATGCAATGAATATAAAAAACGTCATGATCGATTAGGGCAATATCTGCATTGGAAAATATGTCAACATTATCAAATCGATATAACGCCTAACTGGTATGAACATCACCCGGAACCAGTGGTAGAAGGGGAAAACGTAACTATTCTATGGGATTTTACAGTATATACAGACAGAACAATACAAGCAAACAGACCAGACATCATTATCAAAGATAAAAAAGCAAAGATTTGTAGGCTGATCAATATGAGTGTGCTATCTGACGTGAATATATCAGCTAAGAAATTCGAAAAATTGAGCAAGTACAAAGACCTGGAAATAGAAATAGAAAAAATGTGGCACATGAAAACAAAAACGGTCCCCGTTATAATAGGAGCATTGGGTATGATTAAGAAGGGCTGCCAAAGTCATTTAGACAACATCCCTGGAAATTCTTCCCTATAGGAGATCCAAAAAATTGTTCTCACAAGCACAGCCCATATATTACGAAGAGCTCTATCCATTTAGAACGATCGTTTGTATATGGAAAAAGTAGAAGCACCGACATTGCCAACCTCCACTTGTCCTAGGTCATTGGTTATGACCCGGCAAGTAGTAGTATCAAATGCCAATCATTAAGAAATATTAATAATAATCATAATATGAGTATAAGAATAGGAGAATGGAGGAGATGGAAAAGGGATGTAAGGAAAAGGTTATGCATGGCCAGTTTCTAAGGGAAATAAGGGATGGAATTGATAAACGGGAAACGTGGAGGTGGTTGAGGAAGGCCGATAAAAAAGTGGAAACAGAGGCGCTGATATGTGCTGCACAGGAACAGGCATTACGTACAGAATTACGTCAAATTTAACATTGATAAAAATTGTGAACCTCCATTATGTAGGATGTGCGGAAAAAAGGGAGAAAGTGTGAGTCATATCGCAAGTGAATGCAGCATGTTAGCACAGAAAGAATACAAAAGAAGACATGATAATATAGCAAGAATAATACATTGGAATATTTGTGGGAAATACAAACTTATGAGGGCAGAAAAATGGTATGAAAACCAACCCCAAGGAGAGATCGAGTCCGAGGAGGTCAAGTTATTGTGGGACCTTAATTGAACCAATGGTGAAGGTCCCGCGCCCGGTAGGTGTCCCACTGAACCGCAGGGGGGCCCGATCGTCATCCAGCGACTGCGATGAGAAAAAAGTGAACCAAGATGAATATGGCTGTTGTGGAATGTTATTTTTGGAGCAACCTAGTTGATGAAAATTGAATCCCACTAAGAGGATACAGACAGAGATTACTCAGGGAGTGGAATGAGAGAGGGCTATTTCCGATAACTGAACAGTGCCTCTGTGATCAGGAGAAGGTGATAAGGAAAAATAGGTGGTTGACGGAACTTGAATTGGAAGGGATCAAAAGGAAAATACAGATTGATAACAGTAAAGAGGAAAATTTGAATGAAGAAATTGATGGAAATGTACGACTTGAAAGGAATGAAAGTGAGCCCACAGAAAATGAAGAAAGAGAGATTGATACTGGAAATATTGATGAATTAAGCATGGAGGATCAGAAGACTGTCAGAGAAATTTTGGAAATGATGAAAACGAGGGAATTCACAGATTACAAAGATTTCAAACAGGTGGATAGTAGAAGACTAAAGAAAATAACAGGCAATGTTAATAGGTTGCTTCGGTACATAGAAGTACGAGATATCAAGGAAATAAATGATTTAATCAGGGCTGGAACAACATATGTGGCAAAGGCATTAGGACTGAAGAGCAAAACGAAGGTAAGGACGGGACCATGGTGGAAGAGAAGGATTCAAGGGACATAAAGATTTTGAGGCGAGATGTTAATATACTTGGAAGAAAGGCCAGGGGTCAACTAAAAAACAAAAGGAAGTACAAAGAACTAGACCGCAGATAAAAAATTGCGAGGAAGGGATTGGATGTTGTTTTAGAAGAGCTAAAGCAAAGACTGACAGCCAAAACAGCGAAAGTCAAAAAGTATCACCAGAGAATAGCTCAATATAGACAAAATTGGATGTTCAGGACAGACCAGAAAAAATTCTATCAAGAACTTAATGGTGATTTTTGGCAAAAGGGGTTAATTACAGATGCGGAAGAAAGCAAGAAATTTTGGGGAGACACTTGGAATGTGGAGAAGGAGCACAAGGCTGATGCAGAATGGTTTACTGATATCAAAAACGAAAGGAAACCCGTATTGCAAAACCCAGTTGTGATTACAGAGTAAATGGTTAACATCCAGTGTCGTAAAGTACCAAATTGGAAGGGGGCTGAGCCAGATGGTGTTCAAGAATATTGGTTAAAAAAGTTTACATCTCTTCACGGTAAAATATCAGTTGAATTCAATGATATAATAAATAGTGTGAAACCAATACCAAGTTGGATGACTTACGGCAGGACTGTGCTATATTTAAAGGACCCGGAAAAGGGGAATGCTGTGGACGACTTTCGGCTAATATCGTGTCTACCACTTATGTGGAAATTAATGACAGGGATTTTAGCTGAGAGTGTATACACATTTATGGACACTGAAAACATACTGTTAGAAGAGCAAAAGGGATGCAGACGGAGGAGCAGAGGCACAAAGGATCAATTGCTGATAGATAAGGCAATACTTCGAGACGGTAAGAGGAGACATAGGAATTTGGCCATGGCGTGGGTGGATTATCGGAAGGCGTATGACCTTGTCCCTCACAGCTGGACATTGGAGCGCATGAGGATATTTGGAATTGGTGAGAATGTAACTGAATTCATGAAGAGAAGTATAGCAAGATGGAAAACACAACTAAGCTCTGCAGGGACAGTGCTAGGAGAGGTGAATATAAAAAGAGGAATTTTTCAAGGGGATAGTCTTTCACCTCTTCTTTTTGTCTTATACATGATACCGCTTACGCTACTGCTGAGAAAAACTGAAATGGGATAAGAATGGTGTGAGAGAAAGCTGAAAATCAACCATTTGCTTTTCATGGATGATATCGAGCTGTTTGGCAAGAATCAGAATCAGATTGACTCAATGGTGAATACAGTGTACCTTTTTAGTAGTGATATAAGTATGGAGTTTGGCATTGGGAAGTGCGGGGTATTGGTGATGCAAAGAGGCAAGGCGATTGCAACTGACGGGATAGAGCTCCTTGATGGACAGGTGATGAAGGACATAGAAGAGAATGGTTACAAATACCTGGGGGTTTTGGAGATGGACAAACTTAAGGAGATTGAAATGAAGGAAACATTTACAACTGAGTACTATGGGAGATTGGGACAGGAACAAAATCACTGCAATAAACACATGGGCTGTTTTAGTTTTACGATATGGAGCGGGTATACTGAAGTGGGCATAGGATGAGGTCAAAGAATTGGACAGGAAAACCAGGAAGAAAATGACGATGTCTGGAGCATTTAATCTGAACAGTGATGTAGATAGACTGTGTATACCAAGAAACAAAGGAGGGAGGGGACTCACTGGATGCGAGTATTGCATAAGAAGTGAGGAAAATGGACTAGGATGGTATATAAAAAACAGTGAAGAACACTTTTTGAATGGAGTGAGACAAGTAGGGATAATAGACACAGAAAACTGCAAGAGTAAAGAAGAATTCAAACAAACCATCAAAGAAGACAAGATGAGAGTATGAAGAGAGAAAAGAATGCATGGTGAATTTCTGTGGGATATCGAAAAAGAGCACCACAGAGATAGGGTTGATAAAGAAGGCGCATGGGCCTGGATGAAGAAATCTGATTTGAAAAAATTGGAACAGAAGCCTTGATGTGTGCAGCCCAAGAACAGGCATTGCGCACTAAGTATGTTAAATACAACATTGACCACACAGGAGATTCTCCATTGTGCACAGTGCGTGGTGCAGCAGGGAAACTGTGGCCCACATAGTTAGTGCATGTACCATTTTGGCACAGAAAGAGTACAAGCGGAGGCACGACAATGTTGCACGCACAGTACATTGGGAATTGTGTGGGAAGTTGGGGCTGGAAAGATCTGAGAAATGGCACGAGCATAAGCCTAAGGCAGTGCTGGAAAATGCAAAAGTGAAGCTCCTTTGGGACTTCAGTATCCAAAGTGATGAGAATATCATAACAAGAAGACCAGATTTGATACTGGTAGACCAAGAAAGTAAACACTGCCTCTTGATTGACATAGCAGTACCAGGAGATGACAAGGTTGCGGAGAAGGAAAACGAGAAGAAAGATAAATATTAGCCACTGAAATTTGAAGTAATGCGGATTTGAGAAATGAACAAAGTGGAGGTTATTCCAATTGCTGTTGGAGCCCTTGGTGTGGTAACAAAGAAGATCTAAAAGTGGTTCTCAAAGACTGGTGTTGAAATTCGAACTGAGTTGCTGCAAAAGACTGCACTCTTGGGAACAGTCAGAATTTTGAGAAGAGTACTACAAATGTCGTAAGAAGTGTGAACTGCAGGACCCTTGGTCAATTGTTATGACCCGCTCCTGCATGTTAATTTTGACGACATAAGATCTGTCTGAGTTTGAGGAAAAATAACAATAATAATAATAATAATAATAATAATAATAATAATAATCCACTAGCCTTAGTTAGGTGGTGCGAAAGTTGTATTAATAATAATAAGGTTGAACTGGAGCAGGAGCGAATGCCATTAGAAATTTAAACAGTCAATTCAACTCTGTAGTGAGTGATTTCGTTCAAAACGTTGGACGCTTTATCGTTTTTTTTCGACCCACGAAATTGGCAAATTTGCCTAGTTATAGATGTACCACACCGTACCTTGTGTTTGACGCACCTTACGTAAGGCGTGAACATTATTTTTTTCATTGCTGATACGACTGTTTAACGCCATGTATATGGCACGCCTTGTGGACGCCGCGTCTTATTTCACTCGCATAAATGACAATACATTATTATATAAATGGCCTGATAGTGAGCTACGACGGTACATTAGCAGTAATAGTATACATGTATACCAAAATTAATGATTTTCTTTCCATCATTACTTAGTACTTTTATTTCACGTTTACTATTTTATTCCGTTTGTACCTACTTTTGTTTTGGGATCACATGTATGGCTACGATCAATGCACTGGCAACTGCAGCTTCTCTGGTCAAACTGTGTAACGTTGTTGCAATGTCCCGGTTTGGTCCGGCATGTACAATCACATGATGTGTGGTCAGTCATTGGAATATAAGCATAGTCAAAAATTGTTAAGTCGAAAACCTTTAGAATAAAGTTCCTTTTACTTTTAACCGTGCATTCATGAGCATCGTTCACAACGTAACAACCACCCATGCAGCGTGAAAGATTGACAAAGTTCGGCCACACTGAATCGTTTGGGACCTTCACAGCAACTGGCGTTGGTTGACAATTATATTGAGCCATTGAAACCCCTAAAAGGAGTAAAGCGAGAGATTTTATCACAGTGATCATTGATGATGTTTGCACATTTGCCTCTAAAACATCTTCAATTCCCATCAAACGTCTACGTTTGACCGACGCCATTTTTGAAGGGACAGCAATGCAAACAGTGGAGCCAAAACTATCAAATTATTTGCAGAAACCTTGTGAAACAACCATCCAAATGCCCAAGTTTGAAGAAAACTTACCCGACAATGTAACCTGGCCCAAATTATCTAATATTTGTGCCCAGTGACAGCTCAATGCTCTGCTTATTGTGAATTCATTATCAAGTAGCACTATAGTGCTACTTCGGAAGGAAAGGGTTAAGAAAATAAACTTTACAAACCTCTGGGAACACTTTTTATCGATCTCTTGTTTCTATTTGGTGCTCCCTAACAAGAAAAGTAATAAATTACTTCACATACACCAAGATGACGTTCATTTTGCAGTTTGCACTGGATTAAACGTGTTGTGAAAAACCTAGGATAACGAACACTCCATAATTTGTCTACTTGGAGTCAAAAATTTACCCTTTTTCAATATGCAGGTAGTTAAAAGGTAAAAGCATTTCTTTAGTTAGTAAATTAAACTGTGGGCTATGATATGTTATGTATGGGCATATGCATGTGCAAATGCATGTGCAAATGCATGTGCATATGTATATACGTATATGTATATTATGTGTATGTGTATATGTATACAGTAGCACACCCAACGTGGGCTTAGGGTTCTTAAGCCCCCTCCCTTAGTAGTCACAAAATGATTACTATTCGCATTCAAGAAAGCCAAATAATAAAAAGTGTAACGTAAAACAAAAAGCAAATGGCGTAGAGGATACGATGGCTCTGACAGACGACCGTGAAAGGCTGGTTTATTGTATACAATGATTGTCAATTCATAATGCCGGAATTGGTATTGTAGAAACTTTGAATTATAAAATATTCCTAGAGGTATTCCTCCAGAACCCTCAAGTGGAGGCCGATTTCGCATTCGAGCCCTACCCTTGTAAAAACCTTAGGTGCTCAGTTATATTTATATGTATATGTGCATGTTTATATGCAGTGGTTATTTCATCAATGTCTTAATAAAGTTAGCAAGTTTTCATCTGTCGTTATTTTATAGAAGAAATACCAAATAGAATTTCGTGTTTCTACATGAGGAACAATCCAAGTAGTTGCATTGTTCCTCAACTTTCGAAAAGCTGAAAACACCAGTCTAATGGCTCATGTTTTTTCACTCTTTTCTCAATTCTCGCAATATCCCAAATGCTTGGGTCTCAATATGCATACACGGAATAACATGGAATGTTACAGTGATTTCTATATGTAAGAGACGAGGAAGCGGGAAAGTTATGATTAAGGTTGATATTAGAGTTACGATTAGGTTACGATCAGGGTTAATTATGTTCTTTATTTGTATAATCCAATAAAATCTACATAATCACGTCCCTCAGGATGTACGAACTTGGTTCCTGCTAGGTTCACTTATTCCTGTGGGGCATCCAGCGCTCTCTGACCGCCCACGGACCGCCGCAGTCAGCTTATTTCGAAGCATAATTACTTTATTTTGCCACGTGGCATTATAGCTATATCCTTCGTCCTTGTGCGAGTAAAATCAGTAAAAATGAAATATCAAAAATTTAATGAAATATCAAAAATCAAAATATCAAACATTTTTGTTGCCGTGTGCAGCTTGAGTTAGTCCTGCTGGACTGTAAACTTGCTTTCAATACATCTGAAAACAATAGCAGAGGGAGTAGGTGGCTCTAATTTTTCCGGTACCATCTCCTTGGAAGATTATGTTTAACGCTTGTACGCTAGACGTCAAACATCAACTTGCCGTTTGAAAGGATATGAGTAGTTAGATGAAAACGTGAAATCACTCGTCTGCCGTTGCCCCCTAAACGTGAAATGGTAAGCGAACAGCGAAATTCAGTAATACAGCACAATCTGTCGTTCACTCAAACTCCTCAAGCATAATCCTCAAACAAAATTTGAAAAATAATAGTCCTGGATCAATGCCTGTCAAGGATCAGCATACTTCTTTTCAAATGAATATTTCAATATTTAGTTTGCGAAGCAGGGCATCATGGCACTTTATTATGTGCTAAGTCAAGTCTCAACTTAGCATAACAAGGATAGAAGTTGTACACATAAATAAAACCCACGTGAAGTTTTTGACATGTTGAAGGAAACGAGACACAGTTAGTTTACATAAGAATGACATTCCACTCGAGGCCTTAGCTTTGTGGGAATGCTAAAAACTATTGAGATGTACACTTCTAAACATAAATACACACAAACAAGCTGATCCTTTTAAATTAGACCTTCTCCGATTTTCCCTTTTTTAACTGAACTAAGCCAGTTCTTGTGGTCATAGCCCTTAGCGACTCACACAGGGCACTTATTCCTTTTCTAATAAGGTCGAGGACAAAGAAAAAATGAACCGGTTACAGATTTTAGGGCATATTGATGATAAAGTAAGGTTACAGAAGATCTGCAGCTACGAGTTACGGATAAAAATTCTGGCAGAATTATTTAAGGTCAGTATTTAATTAGTATTTAAACAGGTGTTTTACTATATCTTATATGTAAATTTTAACAGCAAAGGCAAAGTTGTATGCACAACATCCTGGCGCCATTAGATACATGCAAAATAGCACTTTTTAATAAACACCCATAGTAGCGTGGAGGCTTAATCAAAACCGAGAAATACAAACATTAATGCTCTTAAACGAAGTTTATGAGGCTGGAGTTCTTTTTTCCGGGTTATATCCATTTTGTTTTGAAAAATGTTCTGATAAGTTTATGTAAACGTGCACCTTTGCTTTGTAAAGCACTTAAGTAGGCCACAGTCTTATCATGTTGGACCTTAGTGGTCCCAAACTGAGTTTAGCTTTGTATTCTGTGCCTTTAATCCTTTCTTTACCTGAGAACGGAGAATCAAGCTCGTGAAGAAAAATGGAATTCACGCACAAATCTTCAACATGTACGTTCACCTATTGTGGTAGTCTTGTTCTGCCCTTGCAGTGAATCATTGGTAATTAGGAAAAGTCTCAATCCATAGCAATTACTGATTAAGTGTATCTTTTTAATCCATCCTGACAATCCATGATTCACCATTAGAGTCAAACTCGTCTAATTATCCGAGTAATCTTCATGTATGCGATTCATTCACGAGATAATGGACGAAGTACTACAGCGTTCGTGAGCGAACTTTCCATTGTGTCTCTCTTATCTTCGTGACTAAATTGCATTCATCAGGGTTTTCAATTCTTTTTATAAATTCCGATGTGTACACGTAGCCTAAGTTGCCCATCTTTTTATAATCATGACATGCGATGCTAGTAAACAACGAGACTAAACCTCATTAAAATTGCAAAATGGAAAGTTAGGATTGAAAACGGTAGAATACTCCAAACCTAGTCCCAAACGTAGTAAATAAATTGGCGACTCAAGAGGGGGAAATGCCCTTCTCGAAAAATTGTACCAACATAATTGCGCGTTATGCACCACTGACCCCCAACATCACTCAACCGACTTGGCCATTTTATGCAGTCTATTTCAAATCTTATAGTCCTGGTCGAAATGCAACCATGAAACAAAATTTGTTATTATTTTGAAATTAATTTAGTGTTACTTTTAAAATTTGAAGTTTAATTGTTTAATATCTACCAAATCTTATCTTTGATATCTCGCATTAGGTAATTGTGATGGGTAACCTATGTCGGGTAACTTTTGTCCAGCAAATGGTGAAATACAGAATGACGTTCACTTCAAAAAAGTCCTGATAGGAAAATGTCTTAATCAACTTCAATTTTTAGCAAATTCAACACAGCTAACAAGTAAAACAGAATTATGGTTTGTGGCTCATTCTTTCATTTCCAGGGCTGACATAAAAGAGTTTCGTTAGTTATTGTCTTTAGTTAGGGACAATAGTGAAAAATTGAGGCAAAGAAAGATTAATATGATGATTACTCACATTTCTTATCGTTTTAGTTCATAGTAAGCATTTTAAATCAAACATTGTAGCAAGTAGCAATAGATCACTGTCCAACTGTATATATATATATTAAAACACTTCATATTATAATATCGTGAAATGTGAAACATAATGTACGAACCTGGCACAATAGGAACAGAAGAATAAAAAGAAGGTGAGGAACAACCATTGCAGATTCTTCTTCGTGACTGACTTCCTGAGATCGATTTTGAGTGCATATGAAGGGTTGCAAATTTATTTAAATTAACATGGCTCTGATTAAATATTATCCGTGTTCCAAAGTGTTTACTCAGCCTTGTTTGTTCGAGTTCTGGAGTATTTAAAAAAATGTCGGAAATTATGTTCGTAACTGTCCAGTGTCTGTCTGCCAATGTAAACACCATACTTTCACTTCCCACAAATATACCAAAATACTTTCAATAAAAAAATGACAGGTACACGACATGCCGAATTGGACAAAAAATTTCTTTTATATTTTCTTATATTTTCATTAATATAAGCCTAGGTTTTAAATAAACTTCAAACTGTGTATTTTTGCTACTTAAATTAGCTGCGAGCAACTTCAGGGTTGATCATTTATGTTCGTGGCTTATTTTCTCTCGTATAAATGGCCCTAATATGTTGTTTACAAGATGTTTCGTAAATTTATGCCTGGCTCATTTCATCTTGGTCTGAGAGTAGACCCTACCGTTTCCTTTGGCTACTGCCCTGTATTAATAGCTGTTTTATACTGCAGATTGAACATACAAAGTAGATACGATCACCCCTAATACCTGCCCCATTCATTTTCTCCCTTAAACAATTCTAAATTACTTCTCATGGATTGAAATAACATGCGTTGTTAATGAATGAGAATTTAATAAAACGTCTCCTTATTCATGTAACATTCAGGCATTTTTTCGAAGCTTGTGGATTGATAATGAAACGAACTAGCATTATTATCCAATCAACCATATTCTTTCATGAAAAACTGGTTAAAAGTACGTTGGATTGCTGAAGAAGCCCAAAATGATGAACACAAAAGCTTCGATAAAGATTAGATGCAGATGATTGCCTAGTTACGTCTTCAGTAATGTAATCATTGCCTTTCAAATTGTTTGATTAATCAGCGTAAGTTCTTGGAACGAGAAATAAATGGTTTTAAGTTCTTTTTTCTATTAGTTTGATTACGATAAAAGTTGTCATGATTAATTAAGCGAATGCAGGAAGATATAGAGAACGTATCTCTTAAATGTCACATTAAGTATGTCGAGAATTCCTTTTACTCTCATATTGCAGAGATTCCTTTGTTGTATACTTCCCTACAGACCTTATTCATAAATAACACCTTATCTTATATTCTTTGGTATTCATATCATGAAATCCTTGTAGTTTCTCTGGGGGTAGTAATTCTTTCAAATTTCTTACACAACAAGGAGGCTTGAGGAACTAGCTGATGTGCGCATAGCAGAATATTAAATTAGTTGGGAGATAAATACCAGGGTGGGCTGAATGTCACCTAGTCAAAAAACTGGGCTACCTCAATTGACAAACTAATGTACGATCCAATCAGCTCTTTCTCCATGGGGATAAGACATCTGTTATTTTACTCTGGCTAACTCCAGACGATTTTACTCGTGAAAGAGTAGGAGAGTTATAACCGCAGTGAAAGAGTTAAAACCACCTCACTCAAACATTTTCACATTTGTAGCTGTACAAAATGACGTACCCTATTTCCTCTATTTAGCCCCCAGGAGGAATTTTTTGTGTGTGTGTGCGTACGTGTGTGTGTGTGTTTCAGAACTGGAGGCTTATTTAACGCCCACTTCAGTGCTTCTGAACTGAGGGTTTATTTAGGGCTGTTTTCCACAAGGCGAATTTTATCGCGCAAATCGATATTTCTTTGTACAAATTATTCTTATTATTTGCAGTCGAGAGCCTATAAGACAAATGAAAAAGTCGCTTCGTGCGATAAAATTTGCCTAGTGGAAAACAGCCTTTAGAAGGGGGAGCTCAGTAGAGGCTTGGAAAGAGACTATAAATGTTCTTTAATTAAATATTCGTGATTATGTAAATAAACATATTAATTCATAATAATATAAATATGTTGCGCTGATCCTTAAATACAACGACCTTCAATTAAAGGAATGTGTTTCTTCATAGAACATTGTCACTCAGTGCTCAAGTTTCCATATTGAAATATATCTGCTTGCCATGAATAAAACTACTCCCATTTGGGATGGAGGCAGAATGAACTTTCTATTTACTCATGTGAATTATGCATTTTACCAAATGAATGTTGATCCACGCTTATGAATGTTAGGTGTTTATATGAAGGCAAGCCACCCCATTTGGTAGGGCTAGCCCTAGTAAGAGAGTTGAGAGTCACCTCGCCTTTTCATGGGAATTTTCTGGCCATTCTAGCAGGGCTGGATCTAATGCGCATGCGTTCATTAATTTTTCCCAGTCCTCCTAGGAGGGCCAGTTATTCTGAGTGTGTTTGCATGGAAAATTTTCAGCCCTCCTAGGCTAGATCTCACGACGTCAATAGCAAGATCTATCTTGGGAGAGCTGGCCCTCCTCTCATCTAAACGAAATCAAATTTTACTAGGGATTCCACAGGGAGGCGAGGTCTCGGGGACAAGAGCCAGTCCTACCAGGAGGGCTGGATTGCTTCCATGTAAATACTACCTTAGTCAGACTTTTTTTTTGATTAATCTTATTGAGTTCAGTTAAACGGGAAAATTAATTCATTCTTGCCAATAAAATCGCATTTGGCACTAATGGAATTTGAAAAATCATTATTGAATATATGACTCCCTGAGGGAAGACTGTTTTCTTTTGTGTTTGGCAAAAGGCATTAAGGCAAGTTTTTTAGTGCTTTATAATCTGTTACATACACCGGTTCTGTCATTATATTTTTTGTCTCCGATGAAAATTATTTGGTTGAAATTAATTAGTGCGATGTTGAAAAAATCTGTGGGAGATATTTTCATGAAGTCCTCAGACTTTAGACCAACTTTATGGTAGACGTTCCCTAAGCTCCTTTGGTCAGAAAAATCTTTTTTGAGCCCCAGAGGAAGATCAAACTCTCATTGTTTAGATGATCTGTGAAACATTCTAACCATCAAGCTGAGTTGCTGGTTTGACGTATGTATTACCTATCCGGTAGACATGATATAATTGACGAAGTCAATAAATTGGGGATAAAAGCGGAATGAGCAAAGGTATTGGTCCTTGGCAGTAGCATGGAGGTTAGGGTCCAGATGGTAAATACATTGATCTCCTACATTTCATTTTCTGTTCTTATGTACAGAACTATTGCATTATATGCTTCTAACTTCAATGAGGTGTTTTCCACGAGAATAAAACTTTTAAATAATGAAAATTAGTTAGCATGGAATTATACAAGTCTATATTCTCAATTTTCTTTAAGCTCTGTTGAAGCTGCCGTTGTTGACATTTTCCCTAAGTTAAAAAATAATAAACATGCTAATCTCTGCTGCAAAGGTAGCAAAATTGAATTAATTCTCGACTAATAAACAAACACTTTAGAAATTATTGATCTCAAAAGACCGGAGATCACACACCCAATACTGAAGTGTATATAGACATTTCTTTTATTCACTCGAATCAAGTAGAAACATATTACTAAAAGCCTCACTCTAAACTATGTTGTGGACAAAACCTAGTTTCTGTAGTGGTAGTTGCAACAGTTCAACTTGACCGTTCATGACTTGGTATTTACGCGAAACACTGTTGTTTACTTTTCTAAACGACCTAACAATTTTGAGGTAAACAACAGGGGACGATTTGGATAGACAATAGATCGATTTGGTTACAATAAAATAATCTCCTTCCAGAAAGCCGAATATCTGAAATCAGCACAAAAATATTTTATTTTGTTTACGATATCTGTCGGAGCTGCAATGTAAATGTATCCGGTATCATCCATGAACATTATAACGCACATTTCGATTTTCTAAAAAAAATCATGTAAAATTGAAACTGATACATACTATTATTCCTGGTCCTCAGTACGTTTGTAAGTTAAATACAGTGCAAGAGATTAGTGTTTCGTACCTACGCTATTATTCCATTTTCGACCATAAACACCAAGACCATTTCTTGCGATGTCCATTTTTAAGTACGATTATTTAGTGTATTGTGTGAAACAACTTTCTTCCCACATTTTGAGTTCAATGTTAAAGTTAAAAATAGCGATCGAATTTTGCTGTAGTTTGAACAGAAACTTTTCATGATAATCTGATACTGCCGGAGTGAACTGAAAAATGTTGACTCGAGCGGGATTTGAACTCGCACCTTTCGGTATCTCGCACCTTTCGGTATCTCGCACATTTGAACTCGCACCTTGGTATCCCGAAGGTGCGAATTCAAATCTCGCTCGAGTCAACATTTTTCAGTTGACTTCGGCAATGTCAGATTATCATGAAAAGGTTCTGTTCATGTATCTCTGAAGATGATTCTGAAACTGCTGTAGTTTACTTTGTATATCTTAACTGCTTCCTCTTAACGATAATTATATTTATAATCTTCAGCCGGTGCCTGTGCAACTTTGCTCGCGATCTTGCAGCATTTACTAAGTACAGTAAATTAGGATGAGATCCTAAGGCAGCCGGCAACATTAGGATTAGAGTTAGGATAGGAACTGAAAACAAAATAGCATCAGAAAACCTACAGTGTCAGCCTTTCACAAACCCATAGCTTCACTGATGTTTTTCCTGAAATTTCGTCATATTCTCCTCAATGTTGCACCGAGTATCTTTAAAAACATCACTTAGTTTTGTACGATTGTAGAATACATTGTTAGTGTTTGTTTTTACTGTTATACTTTTCTCCCTAATTAGAAGCAATTTTGAGCTGAAAACAGTTAGTTACTTCGGAAATACAAATGTGGATTACTTGATAGGAAATCCATGCGTAACATTTACTCAGAAGTTGGTGAAGTCAGATATTAAACTAATGGATTAACAAACTAAGGAATGGGTATGTATCTACAGGATAAAAACCTTTCCATGCCGTTAAAATAAAAACTGTTTAGCCGTGTTTGCAGAGCCTGGTAAGACCACGTGGAAGAGGCAGGAAGAAATACAACCCTAGTGTATGAGTGAGCGGGAGAACAAAGATATAGACCTTACTATACATGACAGCCTTGCACAGTCATTTATTCTAGGTCTCTGCTATTTGAACAGCTGAGCATCGAGTTATCGCTAGGAAGCAGATACTTTAAATTATTGGATACTTTAAATTCATGAAGTAAATGTGACAACAGCTATTCATTTCTATCATAGCCTTGTAAACCAAGGTAGTTAGGTGTGTATATCTTTTAAAGTGGAGAAGCCATGCATAACAACAGGTCATACTATGCAAATTACAATGATCTACGATAATCAGATATCAAGTCATATACATCCACCAACGCAATGGCCACTATATAAAGAAACAGTTGGTGGTCAAGATAGTGTTATACTAACCATGGCTAGAAATTGCGGCAAAATAATGTTAATAGATACGTTTTGGTTGATATCAAATCATTATGAAATTTTATATTTGCATAACATGATCCTATTGCTATGCATAGAAACTCTTAAATTTGCATAACATGACCAGTTGCTAGGCTTAGTTTCACCCGTGATCTTTTTGCTCTTTTACATGTTTTGCTGTCCATTGTTAGAAAATTTAATTTTAATGCCAGCATAGAACTCATTAACGCGAAAATACGTTCATTTCATTGAATAGGTGGTGTGCAAGTGACCTCATGGCAGCCATCTGGGATGAACTTTCACAAAATAATCTCATTAACCTCTATTGTATTTGGAACCAACATGGGTGCCCTATCACTGTCTTATGAATGCTAAGGGATTGATTGTAACCCATCTATCAACATTCATTAATGCTTTTGTTACGTTTAATTAAAATTTTTGCACCGAATGTAAGCATATATACACACGTTCTATAGCGCCAACACATGACTGTTAACACTATTTCATTATTAACAAGGGACAATAAAATTTCAACGGCACACGACATCCCTCCAGTCTGTAGCAGGGTCGATTTAAGGTTAACTGGGATCTTAACCCTTCAGATGCCGGATTTTTCTAAAGAAATTTTAAATTATTCAGTCACTTCAAAATTCTTTTGAAAACCTTTTTAAAACTGTTCATCAATCTAATTTGCATAAATTAAATCATACCGATTGGGAGCTAAAGGGTTAATATGTATATTTTAAACATTTAATGAACTTTCAGTTCACAGCGCTTTGCTGATACACACCAACTTTCATGTCGTAGGCAAAAAAAAAGACATTTCGCAATCAAAGCCTTTTTAGTACTGTCGAATGATCACATTGAAATCCTGATCGACCAGAACTAAAACATGATCATTTCCCTAAAATGTTTAGGAAACTAATCACTCATTATTTTCTTAAAAATTTTGGCAACAAGAAATGAAAAATGTACAGATTTGCATTGTTACGCACTGATCCTTATTCCTGGACTTACATGAAACGTTGGACTGTTTAGTTATCATGCTCTTACTTCCAGTTATAATTTTTTACCAACCTTTCAATCACGTCATCTCTTTTGGATACTTAGGAAAACGTAGGAAAAATGGATGTAAATCTATTATTATCTTCCATACAGTCCTTTTCAGGGAAATAAACAGAAGTGACACTTATTTCCAACAGAAGTGACACTTATTTACATTTTTAGAGCTATAACTAACTCTATTAATTGGGATGCTAATTAGGATGACATTTTTATATAAAATTCCATGTTTGCTGGTATTCTTTACATAAACGTTTATCTCAGTACATTTTATAACCTACAATACCAAATGTATCAAGTACGTGCAGCCAATTAGAGAGCATACCTACTGGACATTAATGAGTTTTTGTATAACATTTATTTCGTTTATGTATCAGGATTAACGATAACGATTAATAACTTAAAACATTTCAATAAATATTGTTTGGAACAAAACTGGTAAAACCTTTAAGTGCAAACTGTATACAGTGGTATTTAGAAATGTCAGGTGTTTTACTGATTCTTTAGGAATAAAGCTGCTCCACATTGTATCCACTGGTTTTTGTCTCCTCCACAAGGCACGTTCATACTGGTCACTAGACGATCACGGTCCATCGTGTAGTAAATTGGTAGAGTAAGACATTCGCTATCCTTGTAGGCATCAGATTGGTCCTGGCAATGCAAATCATTATAGGTTCTGTGTCAATAGGTTCTGCATATAACCATCATGCATCACAATGCCAAAAATGTATCTTGTCATGCTTAGAATAAAAACCCCGAAAACCAAAAGAAGCAATAAAAATAAAGCATTAACAGGTTGGGCTTTTTACTGATGGTGAAATCTCAACTAAATTTAAATTTAAAATATATTAAAAATTATTGCATTGAATTCAATTTTATTTAATTTGATTTGATTTAACTTCATTTAGTTTGGTATAGTTTAGCCTAGTTCAATTTAACGTAGAGTAATTCATATAGTGTATTTAATTTAAAATTAAAAATTCATGTCTGTAAGTTTGTATGTACGTATTTAGATATGTATGTCGTACGTACGTACGTACGTAGGTAGGTAGGTAGGTAGGTAGGTAGGTATGTATGTACGCACGTATGTGTGCATGCATGCATGCATGTCTGCGGTAAACAACGACTCTTAAAATGTTGTTAGCACCTTTAAAATCCAAGCAATTGTGCATGGGGGCACAGCCGACACACTTGGCGAATCTCGTTGATTTTCTATCAAAACTGAACCATCAAATGTGCATCCTTCCAACTGTAATCCGCCTACCTATATGTACACAAAAGGAATAGTTTCAAATTTGACGAAAAATTAATTCTATCAGAAGCTTGTCTAAACAGATGAAGTGTAATAGGTAAAACGTAAAATCCAAATCTAATAGTATCTTGTTCTACCCACCTGGTTTTTGCTAACGACATAAACAAGCTTAATGACATACATAGGCGCAGGAACATCCCATGGTAGGTTAAACCCTTTGAATCAGTGAAGAACAACGAGTTCACTGGCCGGTTCCCCTTATACATCTGCTGAATACAGGTACCAGAATGCCTTTCGAAATCTTGCTTGTAATGTTAATCGAAGCAATTTTCCTTCCGTTCGCTTTAGGAATTCAATTTTTGCATGAAAATAAAAAACCGCAAAGTATTGTGGTAATTGTATCCAGCTGAAGCAATAAGGGCAACTGGCTATTGACTATGCATGGAATGATAACTGAGCTCGCGCATATCGTTGTGCTGATGTTTTATGTCGCTAGTGAAAACCAACCTTTAGAACGTTCACCAGCTGAAGCCAAAATTCGGAGTTATCGCTATTTGCACACGATCACATCCTGATATTGATACAACATTCCTTGTTGGCTCTCAGCATGCACGCATGAGAAAAAAACACCACTGTTCAAGGCCCGCGGAGTGGATTTCAAAGTTGTGTAGGGCTAAATGGATCCCAGTTTGACCAGCGCCAAAGGAGTGTGAAACCTCTGTGGGCGGTGTCCCAGGCACTTCCCAGAGAAATCTTTTATATTTTAAAGCTGCGAGATTCTATACCCTGGATTTTGTGAGATATTTTAACAAAAACTATGAAGATCATAAGCAGGGTCAAATCATGATGTTTAGTCCATCTCATCTTTTTACATGACAATACAAAAAGGTCTTTCAACCGTTATTAAATAACCAGGAAAATTTAAAGACCTCTACAAAAACAATCTGAGGAGGTTGTAATAACTTTCTTTCTAGCCTCTTCGTCTAAATAATTCCATTCTTACAGACACAAGGACTCTCGATCACTTGGAACTGTAGTTATTGATCCCACAGACCGGTTATCTAGTGCTCCCTGTTTTTCCCTTATGTATTGCGGCTGGTAAATATATTCCCACTTTTTAACTAAACCGATATTTAAAACGGAAAAATTAAATTTTTCTGGGAAAGATGCTTTAATTAACCCAATTGAGGGAGAATTAGTCGCCTATTGAAAAGGTCATATAATGTTATGTTTTTATATCTTTCTCTGGGCTCTGGTTGCAGTTTATGCTTTACAGTATCTCCTGTTTTACATCTCTATCACAGATTTCTTTTTTATATGAGGGAGCGCAAGAAGGCTGAGTACATTGTCATTGGTTTCTTGGTAAATCGGTGGAAAATTTGATATAAATGTCCCTTGGAATCTTCGGAATCCTATTTTAGTACTCCATGACATTTAATCACCAATTCCCTCAGCTGTGATATAACTTAAAAGAAATGAAAATTTAATTCCTTGAGAGAACTTTCGATTGGCCCCTATTCTGCAGCAAGGATTGCTTGTCAATGTCATGCGGTCACTCACTTTTCTAATTAAATCTACACGTGATTTAGTCAAAGGAATTTTGTCCCTGTTATGTAAATCGAATACTTGTGTCGAATCCAAAACTCTCGTGATCTGTCGAGGCTCACAAAAGCTCAAGCAGTAGAGTCCATTGAAAATTGGCTACATTAGTTTGGTTCGATTACACCAACCGGTCAGAATCATGTTAGCTATTTATTTCTCTGCCCGGAAGCATAGAACTTGGTTCAATGGCTATCTGTCGAGATCTGTTCGAAGCCTAAGTAGCAGCTACCAGGATGCAGCCCTCGTCTAAATGTCCAAAACCAACCCTGATCGTTAATCTGATCCTAAAGGTTACTAGAAGATACGGCCGACCGACCAGATTAATCAACCAGCATTACCACCATTATAAACATAGAACTCGTGCCTAAGCTCTGGGCAACTGCCTTTGTGACTTAGTTGGTGGAGCACTGCACTAGATTCACAGGGTCTGGGCTTTATTTTCCAGCCAGAGACTTTACAGTTTCATTTTATGCAACTGGTTCCAATTGGCTCTTGGAATATAAGATTCTGATACACGAAAATTTTCTTCATAATATCTAAGCTTCATATTCATTGTACATTAGGCCGAACGGGAAATTCGAATAAGGAAAAACATCTAGAGAAACAATAATTTTTAAAGGTTACTTTGATGGAATATTTCGCTCCATGAATGCCAGAGTTTTTCCAAGTGGCGGCAAATTTCAATTCATCCATTGAACATTTCATGGCTCTATTAACGAAGACAGAAAAGCAAAACTATTTTTATTATTAAGTTGACGAAAAACAACCCAAACGCAATGACAACAGTGGCAATTGGACAATTCGACAACGCTTTTCCCCACGACGTGGTTGATTTATTAACCCCAATACTTAAAACTTATGAAGCGAAAGGACGTTGCGACAGCAAAAATGTCCTGCCTGCGGTCTTTCAGCGAAGACAAAGATGCGAAGAATGAAGATTTGTTGAAAAAGACCAAGAAAAGAATAACGTAGCCTATAGGATTGAATGAGAAAGTTTAATAAGTTGTAATATGCTCTAACTTCTTCTACTTTTAATTTAGAGTGTGACAAAATAAACTCATACAATTGCGTTTCAGTCACAGCTCTAGGGCCTAAAATTAGAACGGCGAAAATCAGGCAGGTCATATTTCTAATCTTTATCAATAATTTTCACGGCTGAAATGTCACTTCGATGTGCAATACGTAGATTTATTGTTTCGTTTTCACATTTTATGAAAACTACGATTGCCAGTTTGTAAACCCAACTCAGTAAACCATCAGTGTTGGAAAAACTGCCGTAAGCCTGCTCAAAAGACTGAACTATTTAATAAATATATGAATATTTCAAGGTTGAAATAGAGACCTTCCGCGTGCTTTAAGCCTACAGCTTAGAGGATCACATTTCAACAAGATCAAAGGCATCTTGTAGTTTTACAATACCAAAGTAGTACAGTCAAATAGGTCAGTGATATTTTTGCAGGCTAGTTGACGTTAACAAGAGGAAGCTATGGCAGACAATGCTGTCAGAAACCAAACCAAAACAATCGGGCACCAACATAAAATAGCAGTATGGACGTCTGTGAATATATCACAATAAATATACACTACTTGCAGCTATATTTCAATAATCAAAAACAATCCAGTATGTTATAGAAATCGACAAAAGAATCAGAAAACAAGAGAGTAGAGCTAAAAAATTTAACGTCTGGAATGCTCTTCTTGCAAAAACTATTACATCGAACGATTCTGTTTCCATGATCTCCCATGTAGTAATAACGAGCGGTTTATTTTCAATAAATATCTACCTTGCAGTTTGCTGTCGTAGCGCATTCAAAAATGTATCCGGATGAAACAATTCAGAGAGATCAACCGTGTCTCTGAGCAGCGTTTTCCTTTCACTTTTCTCCACCCATGATCCTAAGGCAAGTGTTTTTGCAACAAGAGATCGCAACCAATGAATTGGATCTGCCGGTCCTTCCCAGTGCCTATACCAAATTCCTGGAACCTAAAAAACAAAGTTAAATCAAGTTCATTTTTATTGTATTCAGTTTCTTATATGAATAAAAAATACATAGGACAAATTCTGATTAGATTAGGTTGATACAAGTATACAAGACATCCACGCAAGAAGGACGGGAGGGTGAAGTTAATTGCCATGATGATCACGTAACTCGATGGTGGTAACATGATGGCAACACTCTGTGGTTTACCACAGAGTGTAATATATAATTTCAAATGCGATGATGATACAAAGAACGATACCCCTATGTGATGGCACATCATTTTTGTTTTAGGAAGATTGGACAGCTGGGCTATCGAGTCAACTGGCAATTGTACGCTCGTTTAATCCATTTTAATAGCACGAGAGACTCACGCGACGACTTGACTCAATAGCTCAACTGGTAGAGCAGCAGCCCGGAAACCAGATGATGCGAAGTCTTGTTATAAATATGAAGACCCAGCAAATGGCTTTAAGTAAAGACATAATGCACACATAATATATATAAATATATTATAAATATATAGAAAAGAAAAAAAAATTATCAATTTCTTAAATTTTTTTTAATGTTTTCCCCCCTCACATCACCATCTGTTAATTTCCGTTCCCACCTCGTTATGCGTCTCTGACTCCTGTCATCTTGCTTTGTCCCATCCGGTCACTTTCTAATTTTGTAACAGTTCAGCTATTAAGCCATTTCTACGTTGTAAATATTCACTCAGAAGATGTTACTAAGTAAGTAACAAAACGTCAGTATTAACGATTTTATATATATTATGTGTGATTTATATATATTATGTGGAGATAAAGTTGAAAAATGTTGAAAAATGGCACGGTCCCACAAGCTCTGTAATATTTTGTACTTTTTCTACATATCATTATTTATTTCATCAATATCTTCACTTAATCATGATGTTAACGAAGGTCCTGATGCTTTGCAAGACTTTGACGAAGAATTGGCCATTTTTTCGACGAAAACAGATTAGCTGAATG